>JZLH01S0621443.1:5034-15183 GCA_001188425.1 Eucidaris tribuloides | reverse complement strand
TTTGTACTTGCATGTCAACTATCTAATCAGTTCATTGGTGCCTCATAATACATACTTCACCAATGTTACATGAAAATACGACAGGCCGTTCTCAAGTTATCGCTGTAACAAGCCAAAATCAGACATATTTTAGGCCCGGTGACCTTTGACCTTTAACTTTTCAGCTCCAAAATCTAATCAGTTCATTGGTGCCTCATAATACTTCACCCAAGTAACATGAAAATCCGACTGGCCGTTTTTAAGTTATCGCGGTAACGAGCCCAAATAAGACATATTTTAGGCCCAGTGACCTTTGAGCTCCAAAATTTAATCAGTTCATTGGTGCTTTATAATACATACTTCACCCAAGTTACATCGAAATCCGATCAGCCGTTTTCAAGTAATCGCGGTAATGAGCCCAAATCAGACATATTTTAGGCCCGGTGACCTTTGACCGTTGACCTTTCAGCTCCAAAATCTAATCAGTTCATTGGTGCCTCATAGTACATACTTGGTCCTAGTTACATCAAAATCCGATCCGGAGTTCTTAAGTTATCGCGGTAACGAGAACCGGTAACGGACAGACGCACAGACGGACAACCCGAAAACATGATGCCTCCGGCAACTTCGTTGTGGAGGCATAAAAAATAGAACCTGCCTGATCGAGCAGTGCCTTTTATTGCAATGATCAATTGACACAACAATTTGTGTATAGATCGGTCATTTGGATTTTACTGTCGGGCACTTGAATCTAAAATTCAAGTGCCCGACTGGGCAGGCAACAAAAAAGTTTTTGTCCAGGCCTGTTTTTGTTATTGATCATTGAAAATGTTAAAATATAAATTTTACACATGTCTCAACAAAATAAGTGAGGGTCATGTTAAAGATATGCAGGCTCACAAAAATGAACATTTCCATTTAAAGATATTTTTGCAAATAGCTACTGATCAAAGGTAGGACAACTTACCTGTCTTTTGCCTTTGATGTGGGTTTGTCTTCAGGCATTGGAAGGTCTGACCGCGACATATTAAGGAAGTCCCCATCATCCAGCAATGACCGCGCCCACACAGGACCCCAGGCGATCTCCTTGTTCTGACGGTCATACGAACCCTGCTCTATGGCCTCGATCCAAGCGGCCCGATCCTTGACCTACAAATAGATGTTTGACAGTGATTCAGTGAGAAATAATACAGTGATTCAGTGAGAAATAATGTAGCTCATTTTGCAACAAAACTATAACAACCTTCATACTTGATATTTTAAAACAAAATGATCAATGCAAAGTATTTTGTAAAGTCACTGACTAAACATTTCACACAACAGAAGGCATTCAGCTTCCATGTGGAAAGTATCTATTTCAGTGCCATGCTAAGGATTGCAATCATTCAGTAACATTATCTGTGTTATTTTCTTGTCAGTAGCCTTTCTACCAAGCGACATTAACATTGCTGCAGTTACTCCTGGAACATGCCAAATGATTCCAGGTTTGATGACCTTTGACCTTTCATCTTGATACTTCCACAAAAATATTCTACTGCCAATTAATTAACCTATCTACCAAGCCACATCTTAAGACAGAGCCTGGCTTACTTAACCTGGAGTATGCCAACTTGGAACAAACTTTTGATCATTATTCCTAGTAGGTTTGGTCAAAAAATTTCATCAGTTCATCTACACCTGATGGTGCCTGCCTGTGCCAAGTATGATTACAATCCACCCAGGATTTCTCCTGATGTTGCAATAATGAGATCACAGTGTAATGATGGATGGACAACACTGAAACATACAGTAAAGCCTCTGGCCCCTTCAGGGTTGAAGCACACAAAGACGTACTGTAATAATTACACTTTATAGTAATCATTAGTGAAATGGATTTTGTATTCAAATATCAAACAATTATTCCTGGGTGTTATTTCCCTGAAATCAGCATATTCATCATGAAAAACTGGCAACAACACTGCAATACTATTTCTATTTCATCAAAGCAAAGATCTGAATTTGACCCTTTTCACATCACTGAGCACACGCTGAAAATCAATTCAAAGTGATTCCTATAAGCACTAACGTTCACATTCTAAACAAATTCCATTTAAGTTAGTTTTGACATCTACAAAATACCAAACATTTACCTTGATAAAGCCAAGTGCTCCCTGCCACATTCGATCTTCTATGTCCAGAATCTGTTCCCTCAGCATCAGTTCCAGCTTCTCCTCCGCGTTGGCCTGGTCCGACATCAACCCCTTCTTCCCGCTCGTCATCTTCACCTCCACCTGCCTCCGAACGTTGCTCTGAGTCTCCTGGGCCGCCACCTCCTCCTCCTCCTCCGATTTCGGCTTGGTCAGAAACTCGGTTGGCACGTGTTGCATAGCGTTGACAAGTTTGGACTTTTCTTGCTGAATGGCATCTTTCAATGAACTCTCCCTGTAACCGCGGATGTTCAATGATTCCAGTAGCTTGTCGATGTCCGACGGACTGTTGTAAAAAGCCCACTGGGCTTGACTGTTCGTGAAGGCAGACGCTTCTGGCGACAGATCGGGCATGTCGCCGTTTACTTCCATGGAAGTCTCTTTGGGATCTGCTGCTTCCTCGCCACTCAGTCGGGGCTGCTGCGAATCCAAAGGCACCATGTGGACATCTCCATTCTGAAGTGGCTGTACGTTTGTTTTAACAACGTTCGCATCCTCATTCTCTTTGTTACTACTGTTTGAGGTATCGTGTTCACTCACGGACTGTATTTCCATTTTGGACACCTGTCCATTAATCACTTTATTTTGTTGCATTTCCTGTATCATTTCTGTCATCGTCTCATCGCTCATACACCTATCGCACTCGACAAATAATCCTGGAAGTGCGTTAAACTTCCAGTACCTGCAAAAGAATCGGTCCTCTCCCAGCGGGGTCAAGCTGTACTTTGACATCGCTTCGGCTATTTCCTTTGACAGTTCCCCCTCCTGTTTGATGAACTCCGCTCTCTTTTGAGCCCCTTCTTCAGCAATTTCTTTCCTCTTTGCCTCAATTTCGGCCGGCGTCATACCAGGTATGGGTCCATCCGCTTCCATAGCGGGGCTGGTCCCATCTTGATTCTTGGCTCTAGACTGAGGTCGGCTACCCGAGTCGGGAGTAACGATGGTGGCGTTGGTTGCGGGAGGGATCACCTCACCGTTACTCACACCTTCGGCCATCAGTTTTTCCATCCTCTCCTTCTCCATCAGATCCCTCTGCTGCTTCTCGACGGCACGCTCCTGCGCTCTCTCTTCAAGTCGTAACCTCCACCTGAACGTACGGCAATGAAAATTGAGCAAAGCAATGTCAAAACTACGACATATGCAAAACAAATGTAACATGTTATCATTTCTGTCACCTGAATCAAAAGTTGTTTCATGCTGCATTTATCCTGAATTTTAACTATATATCTTAGGTTGATTTCAGTCATAATAATTTCCACAACATACTTTTTTGTTCTTTTGTTGTTCTAATTTCTTATCATAACTGTATGAACATATTACTTTGATATACATGTATGTAGAGAGAGATAGATAGATGGAAAGATAGAGAGAAAGAAGACATGGACAGGTAGACATAAAGAAGGATATAAAAAGATATGTGTAGGCCTGCAGACATGAGTACATAACAGAATATTTTACATGCATAGATGTGTCTGCTGTTTTGCATGTTAAACACAAAAGTACTTCAATTCAAACTCAATTCTACTACACGGATAAGAAACTAGTGTTCCTGTAACTATATTTGAACGACAGCACATCAAGGGAACTCTGATGAATAATCTCAACTTTTTTAAATATGTATAATTGTAGCAAGAAACAATCATTACTTGGCTGCTTGTTCTTCCTTTTCCCTCCTCTGTTCATGGCGATGCAGATCCCGTAGCTCGCGCCTAGAGGTTTGCCAGCTGTCAAAACTTTCTTCAATGACATCACGGATTGTAACGTACGTAAGAAGCTGGGTGGTTAAGGTGCTCAGTATCTTCAACTTCCGTGCTGTTGGTTAAGAAAGTAAAATAAGTGAATACATCCAACAAATGCAGAGGGTTCCTGGACATTTTGATTTTTCGTCAATTTCTCAATAAACAGATAAAATTTGTCTATCTTAAAAAAGGCAACAGGAGAAATTTTCAAATTTTTCAAAATTTAACGAAACTATATACTGCATGTAGCTAACTGCCAAGTACATATTTACATGCATGCATTGCATTACTGTTGTATTGCAATCATGCATCCGTTGACTTGCCACTGTACTGATATCACACATTCAGTGCCTTGCCAATGTCATGTTTACATGCAAATATGCATATTTATTGTACAGGTCAAAAATGACCCTGGGACAGGGGGATTGGGGCTGGCACAATGATGAGCACAGTGGCCTTTGAATAGGGGCACATTAAAGGTATTGGCTAACATTTACCACAGTTAAAAAAATCTGAGCTACATGATTCCCCATGCTACCAGTGTCTTTGATGAGGTCTAAAAATGAAGCCCTGAAAAAATTGTATTTCAAAATGATTATTTAGTGCTTTAAAAAAGTGAAAATCGCAAGTTCCCCAGATTCACTTGCCCATTTCCTCCCATAGACTTACTGTGTGTACACCTAGGTTAATAAAACTCGCCCCGAGTTTTATTGTTTAGTCATGTATAACTTGCCATTGGCAGTGTAACTTTCCAAACTTTTGTATTCTAGGGTGTTTATTTGTCCATTTGAACACTACTATGTAGCTCATATATCAAAGTTTGACAATTTTTTCGATTGAAGCTCCACAATGTTAGCCTATCACTTTAAGGGTTAAGGATCAATTTCAGCTTCTTACAAACCTGGACTGAGATCGAAGATGTTCCCTTTCGTCAGCGTCTTGAGCACACTGGCCTCCTGCATGCGGAACTCCAGACCGGGGTCGTCGTGGGAGGTGTAGCCCCCTCTCTGCTGATAGCGCCACTTGGAGTCCTCCGGTCCCGTGCGAGCACCAGAGGCCAGGAAGTGCAGCCGGGTGATCTCGGTGATCGTAGTGGGATCCATTGGTAACTTCCTGAGATCTGTGCCTATAACATACAATCGTTTTGTCATGGTTACTTCATTTGACCAGTCTACCCTTGAGTGTGATGGAGGGAGTCAAGGTATCCCCCCCACCACACACACACAAACACACACTGCATTTTGTCCAAATATCTTATGCGAAATTCCTCCACACTTCATTTCATGAACTTTTTTATTTGTGTAGCACAAATATTAAAGCTAAATTCAAACAAATCAGACTAACTGTGCCGGTTTGAAATTATTTTTAATGATCCACACTTTCCATTTCCATCAATAAACACTGTATTTGTAACAATGCATATTCTTTCCTTCAAAAATGACAAATACACTGTTTTTCTAATATTGCCTTCTCATAAAAATACTGCTTTGGCAATTGACAATATGTGATATTAGGTGCCTGTTTTTGTGCTACAATTCAACATTTGCCATTAGTCTCTGAACTTTTCACATCATTTCAGAATAAATCTGACAATAATGATTCTGCCATCCACAAATTAAAATGCTGGGCATCATCACTGAATAAAAGCTGTGAAATACAATTCACTATATACATATAGATGTAAATAACAAAACCAATGCTATACCTTGTCAAACTTGTATAACATTTTCTTTTTAGTCAGGATGAAAAAAATTTGTAGCCATATTTTCGAGAAATGTTGATTAAACATTATCTAATTGAATTGTTTTAGGTGACTGATTGGTGGGAGTGACCAGCATACCTTGGTGAACAACAGGCCAGGCCAGGGCTGCAGTGGCAGCATTTGTCATGGCTGCGTATGTTGGGTCAGGGTCTTCCTCGAGCCGTGCTTCAGACAAATCAACTGTACACAAAAACAAATAAATCGTTTAAAATAAAACAAGATGAATAAATTTGATGTCACAAACTGATTTGTCTGCTCACCACCATCTCCCACAGCTAAATACTAGCAAAAATGTCAGTAAATGTTTTATGTGCAATGAAAGCTTAGAACTAAAAGTACCCACAAAAAGTAGGCACTCACAACTAAGTATCAGTACCAATACATCTATGAATGTCATGAAGTTGACACATAATTGGATTTCAAAAGTAAAATGGTAATAAGATTTTGACTGATTCAACAGCCTTAGCTTGAAAATAGAGCATTTTTAAATTTAGGAACTGTGATTTTCCATTTTACCGGTAATTCAAACGGAAAATCTGTTTTGTTCTTGTACTTTTCATGTAAAAATTCATGGAATTCACCTTTGGAAAACAGAATTCATGTTTTTGCTGTGTACATTTCCTATGACAAAACGGAATTTCCATTTTAAGATCAGGTTGAAATGGAATTACAGGTTTTCAGAAACGGAAAGACCATTTTTTAAAACTGAAAATCACCGTCTCTATAAATTCAAATCACAAGTTCTACAAAGGTGTATTTCTTTATTGTAAACGTTCTGAACAAACAGTTTCAGCCTCTTCCAGACCAAAATATCAACCAGCACAATGAGCTCCCTTTAATTGTGCAAACTTTTCAGCAGGCAAAATGATTTTATAATACCCCAATCCACAAAGATAATCAAATTAATCGTTAATTGTTCTCTACCAGAATATTGGTTTCAACCTTCCCTAATTAATAACTGCACTTTTAACCCACTGAAGATGGTTTGATTTTACTTCAACATGCATTTCCCATAGACCTCATGACGAGATATCTTGCCTCTCATCTTCAATGGGTTGATATTTGAAAGTTGATGTTAATAACAATATTCCCTATAGATTCCCCATTCATGGCGTGCAACTAATAACACAGAACTCTTACCATTCAACCAACAGCTTCTTACAGGTGTCAAGAGGGCACAGCCACACCTATCAAGGTCTACATGGAAACAAGTGTTTTATCCGAGACCACAGGTTCCGAGACCAAGGCCACCCCAAAACACAACATTTCCATAGAATTTGTACAGGTAACTCGGATCGAAACCGAGACCAAGACCACCAGGATTTGCCTAAAGGCAGACCTTGGATACAACACTGGTGGGAACTGACCTTTGGGTAGCTCTATGCCCTGCTCCTGCAAATCTGACTTCCACTCTTCTTCATCCTCCTCTTGCACCCGGAATATTGATGCCAACAGGAATCTGACAATGTCGTACAGCGGACTGTCCACCTTATTACTCATCAGGGCCGCCTGTAACATTTCTGTAAAGAAAGGTGTTTGAGGAAAATAGCTTGACTGTAAAGAAAGGTATTAGAGGAAAATGGCTTGATTGGAAGTAGTCCTCAATTTAGGACACAAAACTGCTAGTATACAGTACACTGTTAACGCTTACGACTGTGAAAATCTCAAAGTCAAACTCTTACCAATTGCTGTATGATTATTATCTTTGAAACTGTTGTGACAGTCAAATTTGTTGTGTAGCTTTCTATGGGTTCAGTTTTTATCATAGTCTTACTTGAATTCAATATTGGTAGATGCATACTCGTTCCTTTTTATGTCCCCTGATTCAAACCATCATTCAAGTCTGGATATACACTCAAACCATATTCATACGATTTAGGTTCCAACTCATTTGGTTCTTTTCTATTTTTGCTGATAATGTCCCTGCTTTTTGAAAGAAAAAAAATTATCAAGAATAATGTTCTTTTTCATTCCTATCAATTCGTAATTGTCACTGTTGAATTTACAGTTTTCATGCATAATATGCTATGAAATAAATATCACAAATTACATATCATTGAAGCAAAAACTTTCCTTGATACAGAGATTAACATTAATCAAACTCATCCCAAAATTGATGGAGAACATTTTGCCCATAATTTGAGCAGATCATTACCCTTCCAAACAATTTAAACATATTATTATTTACAGCATTAACACAGTAAAGAGATTTCTGGAACAAATTAGAAAGATTTCGGGTGAAATACCAAGTGAAACGCCATCTGGGAAATCTTCTTTCACGGCCAACTGGTCCCCATAACAATGCAAGAATTCAAGCAGCATGACACAACCTCCAAACAGATCCTGGGGAATGCGACCAGAAACTGGCAATGGTGGAGGCAGATCCTATGGAACAAAACACAAGGACACAAATTAAGATCATTACACACTTAATTTATTATTTTGTGATTAGATTTTAAGCTTGACAATACCTTTCAAAACAATTAATCCCAGTAGAAAATATTGCAGAAGATGATTTCAAGCAATTAAAATTTGAGAAGAAATCATGTGCACAATTATGCAACTTATTATCCATGACAACCAACATAGTTAAATCATCCACACAGAAAATTCTAACAAATAATAATCCTCTTGGAAAACTGTGCAACATATTCACTGTTCACTCACATAACTAATCACTTAACTCATATTCACTGTAACTAATTAATAACATAACTGATCAAATATTATACAATCTTTAATCTATTGGTGGGGGATGGGGTGGGGTGCAAGTACCCTCTCGTTTTTCAGCACCCCCCGAGGACAATACCAAAATTCTCTTTAGTGTGTGGAGACCGAGATAAAAATCTTGATTGCCTCTGATCACCAGCAATGCCCAGCTGTGCCTCATTATACAATCAACCCCTCAACTCCCCCCCCCCTTAAACAAAACAAAACAAAAAATCAATCAATCAATCAAATACCTTGGCTGCACCACTGTCTATTGTTTATTTCAGTAAAACATAACTGTTCATTAAATCAATAATGCTACCGATCACCTCTGGCAAATGGTACTGATTATTTTTCAACTGCAAGTGACAAGGAATACTGAAGGTCACATGAAAAACACTGCTTTTATCAAATCAGTATTGAGTAATTTTACTGCATTTGTGTTAGAATTACTGAATTTGACTCAAAATATAGCAAAATTACTTATTTTAAGCCATGCAATTACTGACAGGCAGTGATGAAAGTTGGCAGGTCTGTACATGATGCATATACTCATGATGCAGTAGGGATACACATCACTTTCTATAAAAGGTGCACAACAATTAATACTTGCCTTGAGGTCATCACATTCAAGGTCATCGCGTGGCTTCATCCACTCTTTCATGTACTCGTACTTGATTCTCTGTCGCTCCCTCTCTTCTTCCCTTTCCTGTAAACAAAAGACAAGATTCATTATGTTTTATCAGCGACTTCTAAGCCTGTAACATTGCATTAAATCAGTTACATGTTGAATGTTCTCAAAAAACTTGGTTAATCGTTTTAGATGCTAGATATTGTAGGACCCCAACTCCTACTTTGCTAAAAAAAGAAAATATTGTTCAGTTTTATCACCATAGAAGAATGAATGTGTTGATTCAAAGTACTCAGATTTTCATTGGTTTCTCTGATTGTAGACTGATGCGCATAGACCGTGTATGGTGCACTGTTTTATAAGTTGTGCTTTTAGCAAGTTTTGTGTTTGTCGGCCTTTTTCTTTTTACACAAACTTTGTCAATAAAATCTAATTTTGAGATTCAGTGGCAAATTGTATTCTCTTTCAAATTATATATTTTATATACTACTAACCAATGAAAAATTATTAGAAATGTTTGATTTATTAAGTACCAACTAACACAACTGTAGCTCAGCTTGCCAATTTCATGCCAACTCACGTTCTGCGCACATTGGGAATAGTGCGTACACTCATGTCCACAATTTGTCTATATAAGCCGGACATTTACTGCATTTGAGGGGTTCTCCTTCAAAACAGTCAGAACTGTGGGAACTGCCAGAACTGATCTGACAGAACCATCAGAACATATTACCTTGAAACAAACTGGCGAACAGAACTTAGAATCGTCAGAACACAACTAAAAACAAACTGACAAGCACAAATTACAACCATCAGAACATATTAGTTATAACTCACAAACAGAACTTAGTACCGTTAGAACCATCTGAACATTAAACTTACAACTGTCAGAACCTGGTGGTTAACAAACAGAACAGTAAACTGATGGAAAAGAAATTGAGAGCCCCAAACAATTAAGAATTTTTGAACATAAGTACAATAGAACTTTTATAACTTTTATAACAAAACAAGTATTTAATTGATTAGGGTCATGTGTCGTATGGTGGGGCCCCTTTGCGTTACAGGTACCAAAATTAAGAATTTTGTCACTTCTTGCATTTGAACCAATATAACTCAAAAAGTACTTGTCAGAAACCAACAAAA
>JZLH01S0621437.1:21023-39394 GCA_001188425.1 Eucidaris tribuloides | reverse complement strand
CTATACGTCATGATAGTTAATCTATTTTAATAAAACAAAACTAATTTTCTCCATCCCCTCCCCCTTCGACTGAAAATTCCAGCAACACCCCTCACTACGTACATGAAACATTCAGGCCTTTCGCAACCAGGAATGCAAGGCACGAGGTTTATACATGTAGATGGCGGTACATGTAACCTTGGGGGCACCGGCCATACATCATAGTTAATCTATTTTAATGAGAAAGTGGCAGCAGCATCGAGGAAGCTGGGGCCCCATGGAGTATTACTATATGACACCTGGCGGTTCATGGATGACGATGCCGTCAGCTTTTAGGGGATGCGTTCACATCTAGTATGGATTACACTTGTATTAACAACAGGTTATGGATAAGACTTCCGTTTTAGGATTTAATGAACTATTTAATTTAATTTGAGATAAAATAGTCCAAATTAAGTAAATACTCCCCACAATCTACACATATTCATATAAAGAATGATAGGAGTTTGCACATGTCATATGCACATTTATTTGTGTGCAGTTTTGGGGAACGCGTTCATATCTAATGTGGATCAGACTTGTCGTTACAACTGGATGATTTATTTTAGGACTAAGAAACTATTATATTTGAGATACAATGGTCCAAATTAAGACCCCAAATATTCCCCCAAATCTACACACATTTTAATATACATGTACACATAAAAAGATAGGAGTCTATTATTTTGTGTGCACTTTTGGGGGCGGTGTTCAAATCTAAAGTGAGTCGAACTTGTAGTTACAGCAAGTAATATACAAAATTTCATTTTAAGACTAAGAAAGTAAATAGTTAAGATGTTTTGGTTCAAATTAAATCAACTTCTGCCAGAATCTACATGAATTTGAACGTACTAGGTTAATGTTCTATACAAGAATAATATGACTTCAAAAATTAATTTGTATGCACTTCTATTTTGTTAGATGGATGATATCATTTTCCAACTGTACCCAGTTCTAAAACTCATCTGTGAAGCCATCATGGCTGCCCACACCATAGATAAAGTTGTTCTTAATGCATTGCTATTTCACACGTTTCGCTAAACAGAAATTCTAAAAGATTGGTACAAAAAAGTATACATACTGTATGTATATGAGCCATCTTTCGAGGTATGATAGTCCTTTGTGTACTTTGAGAACAAACACTATGGCTATTCATGAATATTGAAGAAATGATCATGAATATTCATACACACATCCCAGTATCTTCCACAAGTCATTTTTACTGTTATCCCTGGCACTCCTTGGTTCATGAATATGTATGATAAGTTGGGGGGGGGGGGGATCACCCCCAGAATGGCAAAAGAAGCCCTGTAAGTTACAAAAGCCCCTGTGAATTACCAAAGGAGCCAATACAGAATCTTTTGTTGAACATGTCTCCAAATACAAATGTACCTGGTACACAGTGGCCTGTGGATAGGGGCATATTAAGGGTTAACAAAGGTGTATCTCCTGCAGATGTTAACATACATACACTACATGTACATGATACCTGCCAACCCTGAAAGCCAAGAAATAGGAACAAATTATTTAAAAATTTAAAAATAGGAACAAAGGGGTTAAAATTGCTCTTTTCTTTTCCAAATTCCCCCCAAAACAGGAATATTCCTATTAAATAGGAACAGTTGGCAGGTACGGTACATGTACATGTATACACGTATGTAAACATTTATGATAGCAATCATAAAGTACACCAAGACAATGCTTCAAGACCTTTGACTACCAGTTATACAAACATTCAGGAGGATGTAATCAGAAAACCAACCAATACAAATTGCATCTGTTCACACTAGTGTTTAGACCCAATCCTCAAGCATGATCCTTAAGGATAAGATTAACCTTCATGTGTCAAAGGACACCTCCTTAGTATTTCAATTATTTCTTTGCTTCTTGCTTTACTACATGTACATGTATTTGTTTGAATTGATGAATTGCCATCTTTACCACAGTGTGAAATTCTAATCACTGAAAAATGCCCTCAGACTTTACGTACATCACCTCCTTTGCAGGCCTTGAGGCCAGTTTCTGGTGGTTTCGGTCTCAGTCCGAGTCGCCTGTACAAACCCTATGGAAAGGTTGTGTTTTGGGGTGGCTTTGATCTCGAACCTATGATCTCCCATACAACACTACTCTTTTTACATTTATGACGTAAGACGCACACCTAAAATGTTAATATGTTTAGGACAAGGCCACTTTACTATACGGCACATTCCTATATAACAGCACAAATGGAGAAAATTAAGAAGGGCAAAAAAATCTTCCAAGGCCAATGACAAGGGCAACAAGGCCAGTCACTAGGGCATCCAAGGCCATGGCCTTTGTATGATGACCTTCGATTAACTCTCTGGATGCTGAATTAATTAGGAGGGGATAGTAATGACATTTGTTATATTGATATTTTCTTTAAATCTTGCTTTCCTTATTGCACTATTGATATTGGTAATTAGTCTACAGATGTTGCTTAACACTGTGAGTGCTATCGGCGAACCTGTTCGCCCACGTACAACATCAATGAGGTACTATCGGCGAACCGGTTCGCCGAGAAGACAATTGGATCCATACCTTTTAATTCGAATGACAGATGTCACTGAAATTCCTACCAATGACATTTATCGGAAAATGAATACACAATGATCCAAATAAATGAGTTAAAATGTATTGTCTTGATAGCATTTGCAATTTTACAGAAAATCGTACAATTTGGAAAGGTTACACACATAAGTCCGAAATAATCCAGTCCCTGGTTATCACACCTGGATTTTTAGCCCATCACCCAAAGTGTTAAGCATTATGGCCATTTGTTAGCTTTTCTTGTACAAACGTAATGGAGAAAACTAATTATGATTGATTAATTTAATTGTATGAATGTGCAAATTTGCAACATTTGTGTGCAAAGGATTAATTTAAGCCCTGAAGACCAATGGGTCTGTTTTTGTTGTTGTAAAGATCTGTTTTCTCACTTACCAATGCTGAAAAAGAGGTATTAATGTTAGATTTCATTTCTCTGTATTTGATTTTGTCTGTTTTTCCCTTTAGAAAAGTCAAAATATCTGCCTGCTTACACAAGAAACACCAATAAATTCCAATATAGCCAATTCTGTAATGTAGATGGTGCAAGCAAAAGAAAATTACAGGAACACAAATCAAATATAACAAAATGCACTCAAAATAGCATGCCGATAATTACACGATACAGTGAACATATTTCCTGCATGCGAAATGGACGCAAATATTGTGCAGTGACGATAATTGCATTACTGAATTGTGCCTCTCATGGACACGTATGCAAAGGAGAAGCAGCTAAAATACATGTACATACACAAATGAAATCTTGCTTGGACTAACATGTACAAGTACAGTGCTCACATACATGTATACTAGGGTTCAATACACACTTTCAGTGAATTACCGTACATGTACATTCAATGTACTGGATACATGTACATGTACATGTACACTGGGATGTACTGTACAGCATAATATCTCATATGTATTTAAATTCTGTATTTGATGAAATATTCCCTTTTTTTACCAAGCCGCAGACAATCTAAATCCTTTGATCCACTGATTCAAATTCAGGCATAATTGCATTTCTGTATCATCTAATGTATGCCCATAAATCTGTGGTATAACACATCTGTCTATCACTGGATGTTGAGTTTAAAATTGTAGGAATATATATATTCATGGAAGCTAATATATCTACATGTAACTTTTATTTATTTTTAATAAAAATAATAATAACACGTTCTTGTAAAGCGCATCATACGTAGCTTATCGCACGTCTCTATGCGCGTTATTATTACCCCATGGTCATAACAGGTACATTTAAGCTAAGCAGCTGTTACGCGCTTGAAGCTATAAATGACCCGACCAGGGTACCCATTTATACACCTGGGTGGATTTTTAAATGTCATGTATGAGTAAATTTATTCATTTTCTTAAATAGAAATAGTATTCCTCCCTGATAATTCCCATTTAAATGATTTTACTCTTCTCACAGGTTTTTGCTTCTCTATTTCTCTTTCTCTGCGTATTTGCATTGTACAGCATGTTGCTCCGGTACTTTTTAAATGTCTCAAATCATTGTATCATTATTTCTTTCACAGCAGTTACAAAATTATTACGATACTACTTCTCATAAACACTACATGTATTTGTAAGACATGTTGTCGGGCTTGCTGTTGGCTCACTGGGAAAATATTCCAAAGTTATTTTTTGTTGTTTTTCATTGATGCAAATCGGGGTACTGTATGATGTTACTTTCCAAGCATATTGCATTACACATTGAACCCAGTGACAAAAGCAAGGCACTTTATTGATTTTTAGAGTCTTTTTTCAAATTTTGGGCCCTAAATTGCCCTTCATCACCATGCTTTTTCCTATGATGATGAAGATACAGGTTTACCCTATGGTTCACTTCTCTCAAAGCAATGGTGATATAATTCATGCTATAAAACTTGAACACAAAAAAACAATATCCTTTTTATTGTTTCCCGAATTAATTTGGACTAATACTTCATGGACAAGTACCATTTTAATCCTTTAGGCACGAATGTTGCCTCTGTGCACAATTGTACAATTAAACTGAACGATGGTAATAATTGTTTCTCCTTCACCTTTGTACAGGAGACACACAAAAAATAGCTGGTGTGCTTAAGTAACTTGTATGGAAATATTAGCATTTTCAAAACTACAATAAGGAAAGAAAAATTCAAAGAAAATCTAAAAAAACAAATGTCATGATTATTATCCCCTTAGAATAAATTCAGTGTGTAAAGAGTTAATCATTTCAGAATTTGTTCATTTATAATATTTATTTGTTTCATACCTCCTACAATGTAACTACTTTATAAATACAAAAAAACAACATTTGAATATGGGTCGTGTCAAATAATATTTCCCACATGCCTGCATAGACAGACGCTTTGCAGAAATATTGTACGAAGTACCCTAAGCAGATTGTATTGGGACACGAACCCGAATCCCTTCTCTATTTCTTGCCCCAGTGACTCACCCATTGGCGGCAAATTGTATGTAAAATGACACCGACCCACAAATACGCGAGCCCTAGTCCACTGTCGTCTATTTAGTTGGCTACACGACTACGCCAAAGCACAGCCAGCTAGATTAAGGCAATTGCTGATACTTTATTGGGAGTCTGTATGCGGCGATATCTACATGCTAGAACAACACCATTTAATATATGAGATGCGCCGGTTGAATTTTATGAATACTTAATACGGACGTGTAACGACCAAGCGAGTCGTTATGACAGTACGCATAATAAATTGCTGTGTAAAAACTGAAATTAAACTTGGAGACAAATGTATGATTTTTTTCTGAGTCATGTAATTTGTAGACAAATTGTTTCAGATTCATTTATATCAGACAGGCTATGTTCATATCTTCTTCAGATTAAAGGGCAATATATTTGGATGACGACTGATATCTTCCTAGATGTGTCACAAGACAGCAGTTCATAAATCAGGCATGACATGAAAATTTTAAAACCATTCAAGTGTACCCAAAAGTCACACCCCTTTAGTAGGGTTGTTTGGCCTAAAGAGAAAAACTGCATAACAAACAAAAACATATATTTCAATTTGATGTTTAATATTAAGAATGATGAGACACATGGACAATGCACATGTACATGTATCAACTGCTTGTTTCTTTACTTAAAGTTTTATATGTAGGTTTTGAAAGACACAGCTAATTTTTAGAGTATCATTTCTTATATAAAATGCAAGGAGGTACGGTATTAAAGAAAGGTCTATACTACAGTGAAGGTGAACAGGTTTTTTTTCTTTCAATGCTATCGGTGCAAGTTCACTTAAAATGTTAAGTTTCATGTATTTAATGTGTCCATCTCATCTTGCACAGGAGCCTTTCTAAAAGTTATATGTCATTCTAATTGTGAAACACAAGCTTTTTCTTTTTTTTTGGGGGGGGGGGTTGTTTTTGTTTTTGCAAGGCAATTCCACGCTGCGATAAATACAGTTTGTTATACTTGTTGTGTAACCACTGCACATAATTACAGTATGTTTACAATAAACACTCATAGAAATGGGCCAGAAAATTTTAGTGTACTCATAGTGAACATAATTATTACTTTAAACTTTCAATATTTGATGAAACATTATAATAAGCTAACAACAACAACAACAACTACAACACACACACCACACACACACCTCAAACAAACAACAACAACAACAAACAAACAAGCAAGCAAATCACCTGCAGTCAGCGTGGGGGGCAATCTACAAAGAAATTAACAGTTCGGTACATTGGATAGAGAATATACAAGCAATACTTCTAATCAGATATATTTTACAAAGACTGCAGCAGGGTATCATACTCAACTTGCAAACAAGACACAACACAGACACACAATACATGTACACACACTCACACACACACACAACACCACACCACACAACACACACACCACACAAACACACACAACCACACACACAACACACACACACACACACACACACACGCACACACAAATAAACAAACACAAACAAGCAGGCAAATCATCTGTAGCCAGTGTACATGTATGGGCACCCACCAGAAATTAAGTTGGCATATTGGGACAGAGAATATTCAAAGCAACTGCATCAAATCACAAATATTTTCCAAAGACTGCAGCAGGATGTGGTATTCATACTCAACTTGCAAACAAGTACATTACATCACAGCTTAATACACGATCTTACAGTATAAATATTAACCATAACGCCACCACACAACTGTGAATGAACAAATATGCATTGCATCTCACATAAAAACTGTTTTCTGATATCTTACATGTACATGTACATGCACAATCTAACATCATGCATTACAATAGACAACTGCACTGTTATTCAACACATAACCAAGCAATAAGCATTCAATGTCGGCCATTTTGTTCTTCTCTTAGCTACAGTAGCTTCAATGAATTGCAATGTACATGTACATGTATCTCACCTTATCGCTTGGCATGTTAGACTATGAACACGATAATAACACAGAGAAAAGATAAAAAGCAAAATACAGTCACAAGGTTAATGTGATGAAATTATGTATTAGTTTTAACATGGAACAAGGATATCATTTGCACAATATCATGATTAATGTTTAATTGTTTTGACACACACTTTTGGGGCACATGATATTACAAGAGTTTATAGAGGGCTTGTCGGCAAACTCCCATGGTCAGGAGCGGAGATTGCATGTGATGGAGTGGGGGGGAGGGGGGGGGGTGAATAAATACTCTTGCAAGGGGTAACATCACCTCAGGATACGTATTTCATTTAAAAGTTTAAAAGTAAACCCCCCCCCCCCCCCCCGCAGAAATAAAGTTATTTATCTATTTCAGTCATACAGTGTATTAGGTTTACAAAAGTTTTGCATATAACAAAACTATAAAAATGGTAACAAAATAGAAAAATTATAAGTTTTCAAAATTGAGGGGGACGCCGTTACCCCCCCCCGAAAAACATTGAGAGTGGGACACGTCCCCTCAACAACCCCCCCCCCCCCCGACTCTCCACCCACGCTCACGGTTAACATGTATGTAAACAGGGACATGTTTTTTAAAAGCTGTACATGTACACTGTACAATTTAAGTACATTCTGTACAGACAAATCTCAATACATACCAGCTTATACATGTACATATGCAAATGTATTACACAATAATGAAAAGTATCATTTACAGTAGACCTTGTGGATTTATGCAACAATTCAAATCATAAATTGGGGGCTGAGACAGTCCTGTTTAGCATTGCTGCAGGTAGAGGTTTAGAAATGATATTTGCTGGAAAAAAGGTGAACAGGTGATTTCAGTTGATATCTTTCATTAAATGTATAATCACCAGCTGCACAAATGTCTATAGAGTAAAGCTGTAGAAGGCATGCAGATTAACTCCATGTAATTTCCTTTGTAATGTTAAAGCTATGGAAAGAGCTCACACAACATTTCAACTGAATTGCTCTGGTGTCATCAATGGTACAAATGACAAGATTAATTTTGTTTGAACAGAACTGCTTATTACAGGGTAGGGCAGCATCATCAGGGAGTCCATAGCTGCCAACTATACAGCATGTCCCAAAAAGAATGCTAAACATGCAATCGTTAATTTCTTCAAAGTCATTCAAAATATGTCATTGGTGATTATTTCATGTGTTAGAGCATTCCTTTTCCAACAAAATGATACCATGATCATTAATTTTGATTGAGGTGTTTGGATCTTAGGGCTATTTTTCTGATGCAATGCAAATTCCTAAATTTGCTATTTTTTAACCTCCAGCGATCATCAGAACACCGAAATATTCTCACGTTACGGTGTGCCATACATGTAGAATAAGGCATGCCGAAACAAAGGGCTGGAATGCCCTCGCTTTGATAAGGAAGACGACGTGAGCTGCATCTCCATTGTCATCGCGGTTTGTCTGGTATGGCACGCTGAGACGCGAGAATATCTGGTGTTCTGATGACCTCCGCTGATGAAAAATGTGCAAATTTGGGAAATGACATTGCCTCAGAAAAATGGCCACAGGACCCAAATGAATGACTCAAAATCAGTGATCATGGTATCATATTGTTGGAAAAAGAATGTTTTACTCGCTGAAACAAAAAACAATCATATATTGCAGATGATGTTGAAGAAATTAGCGATCGCAGTTGTAGCATTCTTTCTGGGCCACCCTGTATAGTATTTTTTGTTTATAAAATTAGTAAACTTCAGTTTGAACAAACCAAAACATAATAAACAGAGACTGAAATTAGTAATCAATTTAGTAACAGTTGACAGCTATATGTACATTATGTGAGTCTGTCTAATAGACATCTGGATGAATTATAAAGAATGATACATTAGTTTATAATCAAAGAACAGATATATATTGATCAACTGTTCTATGTTTACTTATATGAAGAGGAAATAGAAAAAAAATGGGCTAAAATATGCTTTCCTGTATCTGAATTTATTATTGTCTCCTTGGTGATGGAATTAATTCAGATTTTACATGCTTCTGAGCAATGAACATTAGATCTAGAGGCAATCACTACTCCATCACCACAAGGTATTCAGAAATACATGTAAACACTCCATATGAAAATTCAAGACTCTCACAGAAATACAAAACTCCCCAAAATCCAGGATAATTTTGAGGCAGATGGGCTGGCTAATGACTGATTTAGAAAGATTTTTTTTCCATCTATTTAAAAACAAAGAAGGGCAAGCATTAACTCATTACTTAAGAGATTCTGAAAAATCCCATAGAGTTAACACAGGGCACACCCGGTTCCTGTGGCCAATGGGTTAAATTTGAATCTGAATGCCCAAATGATCCTTCAAGAAAGATTGCTATGTCTTCATGGTTTGAAAGACCTTCAGTAAAAGAGCACATTTCCACTCAGTTACAATTTAGTAGGTGGGGCCAGTCCTATCCAAATTGCGATATTTGGGAGTTTGTGTATTTCTGCAAGACTATATGTTGGTATGCATTTCTCATTAACATTGTCAAACGTACCTGTTACATATGAACAAGATGCAAGTCATTTCAGGTTATTTTAACATCACAATGAACCAAAATGTTAATAAAATATATACCAAACTTGTTCATAATGTTCATAATCTCTGTTTATTCCTACACAGTATTTGATAACATTCAAGGAAATTGTAACAACACTAAAAAAATAAATTGTGAAACCCTCATTAACTTGCGCATTTTTGTTACCACAGAAGAAAGGAGAAACTGTTGAAAGGAGATTGAAACAAACAACTACATGTATACACAAACTTTTTTTTTTTCAATTTGAAACAATGACTGATTGCTAAAACACAATGTACATAAATACCATAAACCTATTTCATAATAAGTCATGTACAATGTAGTATCAATTTGAGGACATACTTCACAACTGATGAGTGTACATGTAGCAGTACTGTAAATGTGGAATATTTCACGGTGTGGACATTTTTGTGCATTTCACGCTTGCCGATGATAGTGTGAAAATAAAAACACACAAATGTTTTTTAAAAGTATTTTTGGCTGTTCTTGTTTGATATTTGGACTTGGTTTGGACAGTGTGTGTATGTGTGATAAGCTACATGTACTACAATGCGGTTGTGTCCCAATCCCACATGGTTGCTTACCTCTCATTTCACCTGTCCACAAAATTAAAATCATGTGAAACTTCACCAAATTCTGCCTGCGCGAATTAATCACGCAAAAATATCCACTTTTACAGTATGAAAAAAGGTGAATAAAAATACTTGTTGTCAGTACCAATTCTTTTGCTTTGAGACCAATTGACTTACACAAACTTGAATTTCATTTAATGAAAAATAAGCAAGGAAATATACCCTGTTAGAAAACTGAAAACTATTCCCTCAATTTCAATGAGTCCACATAGAACAAATGGCATGGGTGCTGAACCATTTTTTTCTTCTCATTTCTAGATTAAAGCACTTATTTATAGTCAAGGTGCCAAGATGCATGACTAAAAGGGAATAAAAGATAACTACAAACGCTTTTCAGTTCTAAAAATACAGGACTCTGGCACATGCTACAGCTTTCTGTCTGTAAAAAAATCCACCTTGACATGTGTCAGAAAAGAGAAAAACTAATATAAAGGAGTTGGGGATGAGGGTCCCAATATGTTCGAAAGAGGCAGGCCATGCACGGAAGAGGTGGGCGGTAAAGTATTGCAAATGGTGAATGGAAGTGAATATTTAAGAAATTTGGCAAGAGAAAAAACGGCTAATTAAATGCCACCGGGGTGAGCAGAATACATTTTTGCCAAAGGTGATTAAGTACCTTCTGCTTGCTGATTATTAAAAAACAAAACAAATTATACACAATTTTAAATAGGTTTGTTGTGTTCTATACCAAACTTTACTTTGTAATTTTGCATGGTTTGATTTGTAGTAATGTAGGTTTTGCAACAATTCACTAGTCTGTGAACATGTTAAATCGCTGTACACATTTGGCATTATGCTGACACTTACTTAACTGTCATTAAAGGATTTAGAGATTAGTTTAAACCCTAGTTTTGGTTGACTATTATCAATTGACTGACAGAAATTAATCCAGTATGCAGGGAGCATTACTATTTTTTCAAAACATTTATAATTATGTTGTATATTATTTGATAGAATATAAACATATATATCTATATCTATATGTTTATAATCATATGTTTTCCTTTAGTCCTTTGTTTTAATCTCTTTTCTACACAGGAATGTCAAAACACTTATTACACTATCAATCAGTTTTGTATATACATGTACATGTATATATTTGTTAAACTCAGGAAGTATTTATTGTAGTTTACTGCTTGTCTAGTTACATGTGTCTACAGATATGTCCAGATTTTATCAACATACAGTATTAGTAGGTTTATGCTTCTGTATTGCTATTCCCCTTCTCTAAACAAGTTTAAATATATCTATCTCTATTTCTTTATACTAATGGCTATAGCTACGTGTTGTACATGTAATATAATATCCCCATATTCTCCAGTATAACATACCTGTTCACCATTCCTAGCAATGCACTTACAACACAACTGCAATCACGTGAAGGCCTCTCAACACAAATCTAAAGTGAATTTGTTGATAAGCATGAAGGTCATATATATTTAGTGTGTGGAAAAACACTGAAACCGCATCGCTCTGAAAATGTCACACTATTCCTATCGGGAGGGTGAAGAAATGTACGACAGACTCGTCGCATGCCTGTGTGCGAAATATATTACAGATGGGTTAACATTATAAGTGCTGTTTTGTAGGTGATTTAAATGGAAAGCAATATAATGTGCAATCATATTCATGATATTTCTAGATATACCACATTGCATACATGCCATTTCAAAGACATAATGTGATTTCTGTAATGCATTGAAGGAAAAAAAAGTTGCACCAAATTAAAGTTAGTTTTACAGGCAATAGAGAGAGAGGTACATTCAATTAGGTTGGGAAATGAGCTACTGAGCGCAAGAAATATAAATGTTGAAAAGTATTCCCATAATGTGTCTGAGGTACTGCCTACATTTTGCGAGGACTGCTGTCTGGAGTACAGTTAAGATCATTCCTGTCTGATTTTGTGTCTGCACTCGATTCAAAGTGTTTTGAAAGCTGTTTCTAAAGTATATGTAACATTTAAATTGATCATTTTTTTTTCAAAATCATAACAGAAACACCTGCATAAAATGGCTACAGGTATTATTAAAGTACTGTAGGTTTCATTGCCACTTCTGAATACCAGTATTTGAGGTTGAAATATTTTGACAGTGACATTTTCACAGGAGAAACATTGAACTACAAGTGCACTCGATTCCAGGATCTCACATGATTGCTGGTACTTTTAATCATAATTCCTCTCTTTAACCCTCTTAATCTCAACTGCCAAGCAAAACATTCATACAGTTTCACATTTGATATTATGAATTGGTACTGAATGTGGTTGGATTAGTTGTTAAACAGAATGTGGGTCTACAGACTACTGTGAAAGCTGGCTAAAATATGTACCCTCAGTACATGTAACTCTGGAGAATGTTAGTCAACCAAGGAACCGAGTGTTAAACTTTCATTTCATTTCTAATTATTAAATTTGTAATAAAGTAAAAAAAGAATAACACAAATATGTTGTAAAAAAATCTAATCTATTTTGTGACAAAAATTACATACAGTTATTAGCCGTTTATTACAGATTAATGCACCTTAATGCTGAAATAAGTATTGTTTTCAACTGCATTCCATAGAACAGGTGACTAACATTCCAGAGTTAGTCAAAGGACTTAAGTATAGCTCAGCTTTCAAAATACAGACTATTGAAATTGTAAGATTAATATAGATTAACACTGTATCTACATGTACATGTCCTGTTAATTAAGATACAGAAATAAATGCACAAAAAGGGGAAAAAGAATATGATTTCTACTTCATTCCTACTTGCAAGATGCTTAGAGTTTGCCATTATTTATTAATAAATAAACATTGCAATTGTACAGTTGTTAATGGGTGTTTAGAGTTAAGAAATGATGTGTGAAATGAACATGCATATTTTGCCAGGATTGTACGAGGCACTCTACCGTACATGATGCAAAAATGCATGTCTTACATTTTTGTTAATGCGTTCTCGGCTTTCCAGACTGTGTTGAGAGAAGACAGAGTATAAACATCAAATAAACAAACTTTCCAAGCCTAGTAGAAACTGGAGAAAGATTTGTTTCTGTTGCAATAAAACATGAGAGTAAACTGTGACAAATACTAATAATGAGTTACTCAAGTACAGGCAAACATTTTCAAATGAAAAGATATACTTTGAAATACCACCTTGCATACTTCAAATTTTGATAAACATCGGTGGATAATCAAACTTCCTTTTTAAATATGGACTATCACAATTAGTCTTCGATTTGTGTTAATTACTCAGAGTTTTCTCGGACTTGATTTATTCTACACCAGCCTATTGGAATCAGTTATGTAGTAAGCAGTGAGTACATGTAGCTGCTTGCCCGGCATGTATTACTACACACAATTTGATGTATAATTGCACCACATTGTAAGGCTATTTGTAGAAGGCATATTAACCTGTAACATACCAAGTTGATCAAATGGAGTACTAAGAAGATCACACACAACTTGATTTACGCTGTTACATACGTGTATAAAAAAAAGAAAATTAAATCAACCCACACAAAAGTATATTAATGAAAGAAGCAAATTATGAACATGAAATTGTAATGGGAGATGAGCCTGGTAGACATGACTGCTTGAATGAAATTGTAACAAGTTTGATGAAAATTATGCTGAACAGTATCTTTCAAGTAGCCATGAATGATGCAGAATAACTGAGAAATGCACTGTATTTAGCCTATAACCTACTTAAGTCATAGGCAATGACAACCATATTTCAAACAACACAAAGTTAACCTGTGGACCTAAAGAGTTAAAATAGGATTTACTTACCACTTCTGCAAGTGCTGAGATGACCTTTCCAAGGTGGTTAGTGATTTGTTGATGTTTGCTCCTTCCTGCATGGATCAGAGACAAACAATAAAACAAAAAACATTGGGTTGAGACATAATCAATAAACAGAGGTCAACAAAGTCAATACTCAGTACAAAACAAATACAGGGGAATTTCAGAAAGGAGTTGTAATCCTTCTTATTTTCAAAGTGAAGTTGTCAAGTTTCTAATTATATTTTAGATAAATTTAAACATATGATTAATGTCTAGGCATGGGAAGCAAACACAAAATCTTTGACCATTGCTTAAGTAGAAGCTGACATTACAACAGAGACCTTTACGATTACTCTTGTGTCCCAAACTAGGCTAAAACGCCATCTTGACATGTTAACATTCAATTGTCTTCTGGAATGTAAATAAATCTCTGGACTTCCAACTTTTTTCTGAAGTAAAAAACACAAACAATTTTGCATGGTTTGAGGAGATTACATAAACATGTATTTCCATTAAAATATTGACCTCAGAAATAAAATTGCTTATCCACAAACTTTTTAAAACTTATGCTACATGTATTAATGTTCAATTAAAACTACATGTTTCTGATATGTGTATGTGTACTGTACTAATACTGCATATTTACAGCTGTACTTGTTGCAATGTTAGACAAGCCACATTGATTGACTGTTGAAAGTTATTTCATAAAAATGGAATTTCACTGTAATATAACCATTCAATTTTATTATGACCACATTCATCTACATGTAGCAAGGCCAGGGTCACTTTAAGTACTATTTCTGTAAATGAACAAACTGATAATGCCACACTGCATTTCCCCTTCTACATCAAGACAATGGTGGATAGACAGCCCAGAATCTGAGGGAGTTATTTTGACTGGTGATTACTTCCTCTGATTGTGATGTGATGACAAGATTGTGACCACTCACACTGCATTGATGAGACCACCGCGTTCTAAACCGTCAGTACTTTACAGTGGCGGGTCCAGAGACAGTTTTGTTTTGGGGGGGGGGGAAATGTAATTGTATTAAACTTATTTTCCCTGCACATTTTGTTTTTTTTTTGCAAAAATATCTTTTGCACTTTGGGGGTCCTCCTCCTCTCTCTTCATCTTATCCCCTCCCCCCACCCCTCCTAATTCATTCTGTCTCTACTTCTCCTCCTTCTTCTCCTTCTTCTTCTTCTTCTTCTTCTCCTTCTCCTCCTCCTGATCTTCCTCCTCCTTCTTTCTTCTTCTTCTTCTTCTTGGTGATCCGTAACGTGTAAACGTTGCGGATCACCATTGATTTTCGACAGAATTGTTCTCTTCTTCTCTCTTCTGACCACATTTTGTTATCCCAATATCTGAAAGAAATGGCATGTCCTGTCATGTTGCAACTGGGACAAAGCCACGTGTTGTGCGCGACGCGACGTGTTATGGGTGCGTCAAAACTTAAAAATGCTCCAATCGACCTAGGATTTTGTCTGCATACGTTTCAGGAGAATTTTTGAGGCATTTTTGGTGCACACGCATAGCGCGCGTTTTTCCATTGCGCACCCCTTAGTATGATCGAAATTCGCCGTTTTTTCGATGGTGTTTTGATATTGACTGAATTCTTCCATCGATTTTCGAACCTTTTTCACACCAATTGGACCATGAATGAAGGCGTACGCACCCCGAAAACGTTAAAATGCACGCTGCGCCAACATAAGACTTACCGTCCGTGCATTTTAAAATCCATCTTAAACCTCTAGAATAACCTATGAGCTTTCATCGTAATTTTTGGCTGTTCGATAGCGCTATATGTCCTAGATATGCTTTCAGATGCGTCATTTTATTATTTGAATCTCGATGACATCATCTATGACGTCATTAATGAATCGAAGGAGTCCAATATCTCGTGACTGGCATGTCCTGTGATTGCATATTATTCCATGATGATGTGTATCGATAGTTCTCATGAATCTTGTTAATTGTCAGTCATCCGTGACACTTTCATTGTAAAAATTGGATTTTGCGTATATGGACTGAAGCCCAATTTACCATGACCAAATTTACTTTTTACCACATTGCTCAGATCAAGTAAGGCTGTCAATTTTGAGGACACATCATGTAGTGCGCCTGACGTACATACTGACGCGTACGCGCATGTCATTTTTAAAAAAATCCAATATTCTTTCAAAATTGAGTTTTGCATACATTTGCATCTTTTGTTATCTTAATTTTGGCATACATTCATCATTTTGTATACTTAATTATCATAACGTGGATATTAAGATGTCATTAATTTTAAAATACGATTTGAGTCCATACTCGTGACTGAGTTACATGTAACAGATTTGACGTAGCGGAATTCACCTAATTTTTCTCAGACATGACGAGTTCAATCTAAGTTCTTTTCTTTTTCTTCTTCTTCTTCTTCTTCTTCTTTCTTCTTCTTCTTCTTCTTTCTTCTTAGCTGCATATTTCTATTATTACATCATCAATTTTCATTGTGTATTTTATTACTCAACATCATTATTATGTTCTATCATTCTCTTCTTCTTTTTTCTTTCTTTATTTCCTTTGTGGGAACATATCCTCCAAGAGTGCCCAACAACTCTTTATTCAGGCTAATTTACAGAAACTGCTCCAGGTTATTTGAAATGTTAAAGCACAGAACTTTTATGTTTGTCCAGCTACCCATTCCACACTGAGGAGATGAAGTTCTTGTGTTTTTTATACCAGGACCCAGTGCCAGTTAACATTTGCTTACAGTATGCTGAAAGTTCAGATGGAAATTAAATCAATTACTCACAACATTCATTTTATTATTTGTAATGCATTTTGTTCAATTGGCGTGATTGTCATTTTTTTTCTTGGCAGCGGCACAATGGAAAGTCAGACAATGAAGGAAACAAAGGCCCAGTGAATCATGCGTCAGATGCCAACAATTTACTTTGTTAATTGGTAGGACACTCTGACTTGAGCTTTCCTTGCAAGGTGCAAACCTCACTTTCTAGTGTATTATTCAGATTATTGATTCTTGATAATTTCTATTTCGTGAGTAAGGTCACCGCTAATCATGAAATATTTCATTACTGTTGACAAAATATGGCAAAAAGATGGAAAAGGCTTTTTATTAATTGTGAGGCAAGTCCTGGATATCCTGGTGCTGAGTTTCTATGAAAAAGGTTATGTTCATACCAAAATAAAAAATCTTCAAATTGGATAGAAAATTACTTCTAAATATGAAAAATGTCTGTCTTTCATTTTAGTTTAACCAGAGTAAAATAAATTATACTGGTAGGAAGCGTGCAGACAAAACAACTACTCTCTATAACTACAACTTTTTTTAAAATTAATATCTAAACATTTATTTTCTTAAGCCTGTTGATTTTAGGGACGTGATTTAGGATCAGGAAATTAATCACAACTATTACATGTAATGTATGTACTCTTGGATCAGGTTTGTTGTTAATCAATCATTAGATATTCGCCGTTTACGTCTGCAATCCAATATATTTTCTGCATCAAGCATTTTGATAGATTGTTCGCAAATCGTTATCCACAAAGTGGTTATTCAATTTTGCAATTCTTTTCATTACTGCTTAAATAAAAGATTGCACAGTAAACTGTTTGTATCTATTTTGTTTGCTCTTTTTAAAATTATCATGCGTACAAACTATATGATGCACGTAACATTCACGTAGTACAAATCAACTTGTATCATTGCTATTTTTGATGAAAGGTCGGCTGCGTTTTACCTAGAACCTAGGTGATGTACAAGTATTTGTCAGTTATAAAACAATGTTGCAATCTTTATTAGTTCAAGTAATCCCAAATAGATTATTAAAACATTGTTTATCTTTAAGATGATACAGTCGCATATCTGCACAGTAATACACATAAAGATACATGTACCTAGGTTAAATCATAGCAATCATTTAAGATGAGAGATCAATTTTTCAATATCAATTTTTGATGTCTGAGTACCATGAAAAGTGTGTGAATAGACAAATTGAACTTGAATGCAAAACTTTGCAAATATCTTGTAACACTACACTGTAGTACATTGATACAGTATCAATGGATACAGCATCTAGATCGATTCATGTAACACAGCGTTTAAGGGAAAAGTGGTAATGCAAAAACCTGTGCTTTTCATAGATTTTTCATTCTTAAACTTACTAGATGATCTCCAAAATGATTTGAGTACAGTGCTCAATTTAATTTTTAAGGGCTTTTATTTTTGGACCTTAACCAAAAAGACTTAACAGAAAGTATTTCTTCAGAAGTGTTGTAATCTCCACACAGGTTGTGTACCTGGACATTCGACATTAGAACGGCGACTATCGCGAAGCTGGCAAACAGACACCAGGATGCCAGCTTTCTTTTTCCCAAAA
>JZLH01S0621437.1:0-20578 GCA_001188425.1 Eucidaris tribuloides | reverse complement strand
CCTATCGGGAGGGTGAAGAAATGTACGACAGACTCGTCGCATGCCTGTGTGCGAAATATATTACAGATGGGTTAACATTATAAGTGCTGTTTTGTAGGTGATTTAAATGGAAAGCAATATAATGTGCAATCATATCATGATATTTCTAGATATACCACATTGCATACATGCCATTTCAAAGACATAATGTGATTTCTGTAATGCATTGAAGGAAAAAAAGAGTTGCACAAATAAAGTTAGTTTTACAGGCAAATAGAGAGAGAGGTACATTCAATTAGGTTGGAAATGAGCTACTGAGGCAAGAAATATAAATGTGAAAAGTATTCCCATAAATGTGTCTGAGGTACTGCTACATTTTGGAGACTGCTGTCTGGAGTACAGTTAAGATCATTCCTGTCTGATTTTGTTGTGCACTGATTCAAGTGTTTTGAAAGCTGTTATCTAAAGTATTGTAACATTTAAATTTGATCATTTTTTTTTCAAAATCATAACAGAAACACCTGCATAAAATGGCTACAGGTATTATTAAAAGTACTGTAGGTTTCATTGCCACTTCTGAAATACCAGTATTTGAGGTTGAAATATTTGACAGTGACATTTTCACAGGAGAAACCTTGAACTACAAGTGCACTCGATTCCAGGATCTCACATTGATTGCTGGTACTTTTAATCATAATTCCCTCCTTTAACCCTCTTAATCTCACTGCAAGAAAACATCATACATTTCACATTTGATATTATGAAGTTGGTACTGAAGTGGTTGATATTAGTTGTTAATTACAGAATTGTGGTTAGCATCACAGAACTACTTGTGAAAGCTGGCTAAATATGTACCCTCAGTACATGTAACTCTGGAATGTTAGTCAACCAAGGAACCCCGAGTGTTAACACTTTCATTTCATTTCTAATTATTAAAATTTGTAATAAAGTAAAAAAAGAATAACACAAAATATGTTGTAAAAAATCTAATCTATTTTGTGACAAAAATTACATACAGTTATTAGCCGTTTATTACAGATTAATGCACTTAATGTGAAATAAGTATTGTTTCAACTGGCATTCCATAGAACAGGTGACTAACATTCCAGAGTTAGTCAAAGGACTTAAGTAAGTCAGCTTTCAAAAATACCAGCTATTGAAATTGTAAGATTAATAGAGATTAACACTGTATCTACATGTACATGTCCTGTTAATTAAGATACAGAAATAAAATGCACAAAAAGGGAAAAGAATATGATTTCTACTCAATTCCTACATTGCAAGATGCTTAGAGTTTGCATTTATTTATCTAATAAATAAACATTGCAATTGTCAGATTGTTAATGGGTGTTTAGAGTTAAGAAATGATGTGTGAAATGAACATGCATATTTTGCCAGGATTGTACGAGGCACTCTACCGTACATGATGCAAAAATGCATGTCTTACATTTTTGTTAATGCGTCTCGGCTTTCCAGACTGTGGTGAGAGAAGACAGAGTATAAACATCAAAATAAACAAACTTTCCAAGCCTAGTAGGAACTGAGAAAGATTTGTTTCTGTTGCAATAAAACATGAGAGTAAACTGTGAAAATACTAATAATGAGTTGACTCAAGTACAGGCAAACATTTTCAATGAAAAGATATACTTTTGAAATACCACCTTGCATACTTCAAATTTTGATAAAACATCGTGGATAAATCAAACTTCCTTTTTAAATATGGACTATCACAATTAGTCTTCGATTTGTGTTAATTACTCAGAGTTTTCTCGGACTTGATTTATTCTACACCAGCCCTATTGGAATCAGTTAATGTAGTAAGCAGTGAGTTACATGTAGTGCTTGCCCGGCATGTATACTACACACAATTTGATGTATACATTGCACACATTGTACAGGCTATTTGTAAGAAGGGCATATTTAACCTGTAACATACCAAGTTTGATCAAATGAGTACTAAGAAGATCACACACAACTTTGATTTACGCTGTACATACGTGTATAAAAAAAAGAAACATTAAATCAACCCACACAAAAAGTAATATTAATGAAAGAAGCAAATTATGACAACATGAAATTGTAATGGGAGATGAGCCTGGTAGACATGACTGCTTGAATGAAATTGTAACAAGTTTGATGAAAATTATGCTGAACAGTATCTTTCAAGTAAGCCATGAATGATGCAGAATAACTGAGAATGCACTGTATTTGCCTATCAACCTACTTAAGTCATAGGCAATGACAACCATATTCTAAAAACAACACAAAAGTTAACCTGTGGGACCTAAAGAGTTAAAATAGGATTTACTTACCACTTCTGCAAGTGCTGAGATGACCTTTCCCAAGGTGGTTAGTGATTTGTTGATGTTTGCTCCTTCCTGCATGGATCAGAGACAAACAATAAACAAAAAACATTGGGTTGAACATAATCAATAAACAGAGGATCAACAAAGATCAATACTCAGTACAAAACAAATACATGGATTTCAGAAAGGAGTGTAATCCTTCTTATTTTCAAAGTGAAGTTGTCAAGTTCTAATTATAATTTAGATAAATTTAAACATATGATTAATGTCTAGGCATGGGAAGCAAACACAAAATCTTTGACCATTGTTAAGTAGAAGCTGACATTACAACAGAGACCTTTACGATTACTCTTGTGTCCCAAACTAGGCTAAAAGCATCTTGACATGTTAACATTCAATTGTCTTCTGGAATGTAAATAAATCTCTGGACTTCCAACTTTTTTCTGAAGTAAAAAACAAAACAATTTTTGCATGGTTTTGAGGAGATTACATAAACATGTATTTCCATTAAAATATTGACTCAGAAATAAAATTGCTTATCCACAAACTTTTTAAAACTTATGCTACATGTATAATGTTCAATAAACGTACATGTTTCTGATATGTGTATGTGTACTGTACTAATATGCATATTTACAGCTGTACTTGTTGCAATGTTAGACAAGCCACATTGATTGAACTGTTTGAAAGTTATTCATAAAAATGGAATTTCACTGTAATATAACCCAATTCACATTTATTATGACCACATATCTACATGTAGCAAGGCCAGGGTCACTTTAAGTACTATTTCTGTAAATGAACATAACTGTAATGCACACTGCATTTCCCCTTCTACATCAAGACAATGGTGGATAGCAGCCCAGGAATCTGAGGGAGTTATTTTGACTGGTGATTACTTCCTCTGATTGTGATGTGATGACAAGATTGTGACATCACACTGCATGATGAGACCACCCGGTCTAAACCGTCAGTACTTTACAGTGGCGGGTCCAGAGACAGTTTTAGTTTGGGGGGGGGGAAATGTAATTGTATTAGAACTTATTTTCCCTGCACATTTTGTTTTTTTTTTGCAAAAATATCTTTTTGCACTTTGGGGGTCCTCCTCCTCTCTCTTCCATCTTATCCCCCTCCCCTCCACCCCCTCCTATTCATCTTCGTCTTACTTCTCCTCCTTCTTCTCCTTCTTCTTCTTCTTCCTTCTTCTCCTTCTCCTCCTCCTGATCTCCTCCTCCTTCTTCTTCTTCTTCTTCTTCTTGGTGATCCGTAACGTGTAAACGTTGCGGATCACCATTGATTTCGACAGAATCTTCTTCTTCTTCTCTCTTTCTGACCACATTTTGTATCCCAAATATCTGAAGAATGGCATGTCCTGTCATGTTGCAACTGGACAAAGCCACGTGTGTGCGCGACGGACGCGTATGGGTGCGTCAAAACTTAAAAATGCTCCAATCGACCTAGGATTTTGTCTGCATACGTTTCAGGACATTTTGAGCATTTTTGGTGCACACGCATACGCGCGCGTTTTTCCATGCGCACCCCTTAGATGATCGAATTTCGCCGTTTTTTCGATGGTTTTGAATACTTGACTGAATTCTCCATCATTTCGAACCTTTTTCACACCAATTGGACCTGAATGAAGGCGTACGCACCCGAAAACGTTAAAATGCACGCGCGCACACATAGACTTACCGTGCATTTTAAAATCCATCTTAAACCTCTAGAATAACCTATGACTTTCATGTATTTGTTGGCTGTTCCGATAGGCTATGATGCCTAGATATGATTTCATGCGTCATTTTATTATTTTAATCTCGATGACATCATCTATGACGTCATTAATGAAAATCGAAAGGAGTCCATATCTCGTGACTGGCATGTCCTGTGATGTTGCATATTTCCATGATGATGTGTTATGATAGGTTCTCAAAAATGACATCTTGTTAATGTGATCAGTCATCCGTGACATCATTGTAAAAAAATGGATTTTGCGTATATGACTGAAGCCAAATTACATGACCAAATTTACCACATGTCAAGATCAAGTCAAGGGTCAAATTTTGGACACATCCATGTGTGCGCCTGCACGTAATGACTGACGCGTACGCGCATGTCAAATTTTTAAAAAAATCCCATATTCTTCAAATTGCAGTTTGCATACATTGCATCATTTTGTTATCTTAATTTTGCATACATTGCATCATTTTGTTATCTTAATTATCATAACGTGGTCTAAGATGTCATAAATTAAAATCGAATTTAGTCCATATCTCGTGACTGGAGTTACATGTAAAGATGACGTGCGGATCACCTAATTTGTCTCAGTGACGAATTCAAATCTAGTTCTTCTTCTTTTTCTTCTTCTTCTTCTTCTTCTTCTTTCTTCTTCTTCTTTCTTCTTCTTCTAAGCTGCTATTTCTATTATTACATCATCATTATCATTGTGATCATTTTATTATCAACATCATTATTATTTCTATCATTCTCTCATTCTTTTTTCTTTCTTTTGTCCTGTTTGGGAACATATCCCCAAAGTGCCCCAACAATCTTTCACTGTTTTACCAGACAACTGCATCCAGTTATTTGAAATGTAAGCACAGACATTTATGTTTGTCAGTACCCCATTCCACACTGAGGAGATGGTTCTTGTGTTTATTTATACCAGACCCAGTAGCCGAGTTACATTGCTTACAGTATGCTGAAAGTCTCAGATGAAAATTAAATCAAAATTACTCACAACATTCATATTATTTGTAATGCATTTGTTCAATTGGCAGTGATTGTCATTTTTTTTTCTTGGCAGCGGCACAATGGAAATCAGCCAATGAGGAACAAAGGCAGTGAATCATGCGAGATGCAACAATTTACTTTGTAATTGTAGACACTCTGATTTGGCTTTCACTTGCAAGGTGCAAACCTCACTTTTCTAGTGTTATTCAGTTTGATTCTTGATAATTTCTAGTTTTGTGAGTAGGTCACGCTAATCATGAATATTCATTACTGCTTGACAAATATTGGAAAAAGATGGAAAGGCTTTTTATTAACTTGTTGAGGACAAGTCCTGAGATATCCTGTGCTGGTTTCTATGAAAAAGGTATTTCATACCAAAATAAAATAATCTTCAATGGGATAGAAATTACTTCTAAATTGAAAAAATGTCTGTCTTTCATTTTAGTTTAACCAGAGTAAATAAATTATACTGGAGGATAGCAGTGCAGAAAAACAACATTACTTCTATAACTACAACTTTTTTTTAAATTAATATCTAAACATTTATTTTCTCAACCTGTTGATTTTAGGACGTTGATTTAGGATCCAGGAATTAATCACAATATACATGTAATGTATGTACTCTTGTCAGGTTGTTGTTAATCAATAAATTAGATATTCGCCGTTAGCTGCATCCAATATATTTTTCTGATCAAGCATTTGATAGATGTCTACGCAATCGTCATCCACAAAGTGGTATTCCATTTTGCAATTCTTTTCATTACTGCTTTAAATAAAGAATTGCAAGTAAACATGTTTGTTACTATTTTGTTTGTCTTTTTTAAAATTTATCATGCGTACAAATATAGGATGCACGTACATCACGTAGGACAAATCAATTGTATCATTGCTATTTTTTGATGAAAGGTCGGCATGGTTTGACCTAGAACCTATGACTGTACAAGTAATGTCGTTATAGAAACAATGTTGCAACTCTTTATTATTCAAGTAATCCCAAAATAGATTAAAGACATTGTTTATCTCTTAAGATGCTACAGTCGCATATCTGCACCAAATAATACACATAAAAGCCATACATGTACCTAGGTTAAAATCATAAGGCATATTAAGAGTGGAGGATCAATTTTTCAAATATCAAATTTTGATGTCTGAGCTACATGAAAGTGTGTGAATAGACAAATGCACACCCTTGAATGCAAAACTTTGGCAAAATATCTTGTAACTACACTGTAGTACATTGTACAGTATACATGGATACAGCATCTAGTCGACTTCATGTAACACAGCAGTCTAAGGGGAAAGTGGTATGAGAAAACCTGTTGCTCATAGATTTTTCATTCTTAAACTTACTAGATGATCTCAAAATGATTTGAAGTACAGTGTACAATTTAATTTTTTAAGGGCTTATTTTTGGACCTTACCAAAAAGACTTACAGAAAGTATCATGACAGGTTGTAATTCCACACAGGTTGTGTACCTGGACATCGCACATTAGAACGGCGACTATCACGCGAAGTGGCAAACAGACACCCAGGATGCAGCTTTTCTTTTTCCCCAAAAAATCCTGATTTTTTTATGGAAATTCCAATACTGATCATTTGAAAATAAAGTCTTTGGGAAACATATCCTGAAAAATGTAAAAAAATTAAGTGTCCGGATATTCAACTCCTCATCCTACAGTAGCTCTCAAATTTTTAGACTGAAAAATTGTCAAATTGTGCCTTTAAACAGAAAGAGAATTTCACCTTTCTTGTCCCTCTTTTGTCAGGATGTGGTATCAGAGTATTTCACTGAATAGGATGCCGGTTTCCATTCTTCACATCCTGTCTAATTGACATGTGATTATGTAGGACACGAGAATGCACTGAACGTAACTACACATACGGTGTATGTCAAAAACAGATTAAAGGAGTAATTCTTAATATAATTTTGAGATGTACATGTATGCCCTTACATGGTACCATTGTCTCTGACAGGATAGAGAAATAAAGGGCTGAAAAAAATAAACAAATGAACAAACAAAACAAACAAATATGGATTTTCAAAAGGATCATAAACAGCTTTAACCCATCTATACACAGGGTTTATTTTTAAAAGGATTACATCCATATTTCATCATTCAAATTTGTAACATATTTGGTTAATTTCTCATGGCACAAGTTTCCAAAAGAGGTGTAATGCATTACAAATATAAAAAAAAACCAAACAATTTTATTTAATTTGGGGTCAAACATTACCAATTTACACGAGAAATAGAGGACTTGCAATTATGAAAAGAATTGCCAATTTGAAGATTTCTTGATCAATTTTCATTTTAAAAAATCCTACGATTGACTCGAACATTGGACTGTGATAAATATAGGCTCAAATTGAAGGGGAAATTTTCCTCTTTCTTTTGAGCAATTTTTCTTTATTTTTCTACTCGTAATTAGAAATGCCATTAATCCCACAAAATGTGGGATTTGTGTGTGGATGGGTTAAAAAGGTAAAATTGTGAAAATCTACGAGTAACTGTTTTCACCCTGCCAAATTTAGCCACAGATGTAATGACGGAATCAATCACTCAGGAATGGTTTAAAATTATGGTGACATTAATTCTTTGATATGTTGATATTTGTGCAATGCTTTTGTATTCTGGACTACTGCTTTTATCCATTTGAATATCATTTTCTGGCTCAAGCATGAAAGTTCTTTATGAATTATATTATCTATATTGTATGTATTTCATTTGTGTCACATACTTTGAAAACTTCCAATCAGTCCCAAATTTGCAATAAATGTCAATTCCATGAAAATTTCATAAATCTCCCTGTCAGGAAAATTTACAACAGGAATGTTTTTTCCTACATACAGTGCCACATACTGACTTGCAGTTGAAGGAAAATGACATGATTGGGGGTAGTCCTCAACTTGGGTCAAAACTATTTTAGAATCAAGTAAACTATGCAAGGATTCTACTGTGAGAATTTCATAGTCAAAGGTTGACTCATATTTAAATTACTTCCATCAGTATGCCTTGTGACAGATAAATCTGTTATGTAGCTTCCTATGGGATTTAATTCTTTTGGGCTTCAAAAAATTACACTGCTGGTATGTTCACGCTTGATTCTCCTGAAGTAAACAAACTCAAGACAAGGCATTTTATATTTCTCCCAATCATGTCATTGGCCTTTAATATGTTAAATTAGGACTTGATGTTGACTTCAGTTCAGTCAAAACCATTTCGGATATTCATGGAAAACACACAAGAGCAATGTCTAGAGGCCTAGGAAATACTAATAAAAACAAGGGGATAGCTTGAGACAGGTTGTTTACTAGTTCCATCTAGAAGACTCATCACTATCTCATCATCAAGAATAATGGCACAGTAAACAACAGGTTATCACTTGTTTTGAACATCCAATGATGCCATATGGTTGTCATGGCAACCGCATCAAATTCGCTATGTTATTGGTAGATGACTTGGGCATAGCGGAGAGGCACTTAATCTCACTCCATGCTTTTTGTCTTCTTCATAAGTGCTGGGGCTTTAAATGACGGATGGATTTCGCTATAACTGAGGGTGGTGGGGGTTTGATGATTACAGGTTGAGACCCGATAGGTGTATTACTAGTATGGTCAGATAAAAACAAAATAATAAAACTCTTAGTCCTTGATCTATATCCAAGCCAATTTCAATTACATTCTACAACCAAAACATAATCAATCATGCAAAGAGAGGCACAAGCATAATCGGTAAACACTTTTCATCTAATTGATCCATGTATAATTAAAGTGATAGGCTAACATTGTGGAGCTTCAATTTAAAAAATTGTCAAACTTTGATATCTGAACTACATAGTAGTGTTCAAATGGACAAATAAACACCCTAGAATACGAAAGTTTTGAAAGTTACACTGCCAATGGCAAGTTATACATGAATAAACAATAAACCTCGGGGCGAGTTTTATTAACCTAGGTGTACACACAGTAAGTCTATGGGAGGAAATGGGCAAGTGAATCTGGTCAAATTACAATTTTCACTTTTTTAAAGCACTGAATAATCATTTTGAAATACAATTTTTTCAGGGCTTCATTTTTAGACCTCATTAAAGACTCTGGTAGCATGGGGAATCATGCAGCTCAGATTTTTTTAACTGTGGTAAATGTTAGCCAATACCTTTAACCACTTCCTTGGGGCATCCTTCCAATACTGTCGACATACCATGGACAGTTTATACATCCTGAGGGGTAGACAGGGGGGGGGGGGAGGCAGAAGGAAGGGACAGGAGGCTGTAACACATTACTGTAATCCTTTTTCACTCTACATCTACCACAAATCATCATCACCTGTGGGGAGGGGGTATGGGAATCAGAGGGACAGGGCAGTGGGGGGGGGGTAAATACGAAAACTAAACTTCTCGTTTGCTCTATAGTATACCACCTATAAATCAACATCGTCATCATCATCGCTTTGAGCATCCTTTTGATAGATACAACATGGACAGTTTCGTAATAGCTGAGGGATAGATCCAGGTTGGGGGGGGGGGGGGGGGTGGTGGGGGATAAGGGGCAAGAGAAGGAAGGGGCAGGGAAATAACCAATCTGCTGTGGATGGACATTACAGTTACCGATATCCTTTTACAAATTTGCTCCATGGCAAAGTGACAACTACACCACAAAGCAAACAATTACAATTGTTTAAACTCAAAGCATTGGGTCAGGCACCTGAGGTTAAAACAGTGTTTGTTTAACTGACCATGTTTGCTTTAGTAGGATTCTATTTCACCTGGGAAATTACGTATTAATCAAAAGTTTGGATAACCTAGCTAGAAGTCAAAGGAAACTGCATCAGCACCAGGATTTGATACAATAATAACTGGCATACACCGAATGCAATAGTCACAAATTAATTTGCATTACTGTAGGATTTGATACAATAATAACTGACATACACTGTATGCAATAGTCACAAATTAATTTGCATTACTGTAATTGTAAAAAGGTGATTCTTTTATTCATCATGGTATTACAAAGTGAATGATCTTTGTGTTTCTTTATTTTGGCTTATTTCAGGTGTAGATGTTAACCTGTTGACTACAGGAACCGCATGTATCATGTGTTTACTCTATGAGAATTACAGAATGTTGGAGGCAATGGGTTTATGTCTGGGTGTCTTCTGGTTGCATAATAAAAGATGATGCAATAGTTCATGTCTGCAGTTGTCCTTCAACTAAGCATAAATTGAAATACCATCTTTTTTCACAGTCCTGGATGAAGAGGTGTAGAGTTCTTCAATTTGGGCCTCTCCATACTTGTACAGTTAATTAGTTCTCAATTTATCTTTTAAAATCTCATAGGAACAGGGTTTCAGAATTTGTAAACAAACATGAAAGAGCTGTGAATCCCATGAATATTAAATCACATGCCACAGCTCACACCTGCACTCTAAAATTGAATAGAATTTTATCTCATTTATTATTCACTTAAAAACACATCCTGGATTGAATTTTGTTACTTAAAATAACCTTGTAAGATATTATACAAATTCATTTCAATGAGCTACATCAGCAAAAAATTAACAGAAGAGTAAAGAATATTAATTTTAACAAATTTCTACATGGCTCAACTTACTTCTCATATTCAAGATATGTGACTTATGACTCATACCAACAGAAATAGTCACATCTGAAGATACAGTGTACATGTATGTACCGGTATGTGTTGAATGTAAGTGTACATACATCCTCCATCCTTCACCCCCATGTTTTTCCACCCAATTGATTATTTTTGCAGGGGATGTGCTAACTGTGGACTTATTGATTTGTGCGTGGAGCTCTGGCTTGTTTTATCTATGGCATTCTTCCCCTCCCAGAGTTGACACCTCTGCTACTGGGGCATACAGGTGGCTGTGCAGTGATACTAGCCTACTATGACAGAAACGACATAAAATGAGTGTATCCTATACTCGCTGGAGATGTTGTTTCTGTTGCGCAACAGTTGGGTAAGCAGAGGGATCCACCGAAGGCTTTTACTAAACACTCGGGTCAATTCACATTCGAAAATCGAAATTACTCGCATTTTGGTGCGAATTTTTGGTCTTCAAACAGACAAACACACTGGGAAAATGATAAAAAATTGTAATTTAAAAGTTGAAATTCCTATCAAATGACTGAAGCATACTGGAGCACACCACATGCATGTAAATATTCTGAAATGCATGTATTTATTACCTTTGATTCCAATTACGTTTGCGTATTAAAGGCGAGGTTCACCCTGAAGTCAAATTAGTTTTACTAAAAGCAGAGAGCTCTATGAGAGAAACATATTAATGAAAGTTTGGCAAAAATCCACCAAACAATAATAGAGTTATGAAGTTTCAAAATTTTGATTTTGTTACGTCACATGCAAGCAGCTCCCCATAATGTCATGTGATATAAATTCCATAAAAGTGCCATTTTCTCACAAATTTGAAAATGATTTTACCTGTGCATTAAATATATTATCAGAAACATTATTTCATACAGGCTTCTATGAAAAATACTCATTCAATTATCATGAACCATTAAAAAGTGGCAATTTAAGAAATTTATATTACATGACATATGGGAAGCTGCTCACATGATGTGACATCACAAAATTAAAACTTTGAAACTTCATAACTCTGTTATTCTTTGGTGGATTTTCGCCAAACTTTGATTAATATGTTTCTCTCATTGTTCTGCTTTTTAAAAAACCAACTTGACATCAGGGTGAACTTTGCCTTTAATGCTAGAGATAGAGGAAAAGAAACCCACATACCAAATACAGGTGTTCAGTGTGTATTGAGTTTGTTTATGAGTCTGGGTACTAGAGAATCTACACATAGCAAACACAGGTGTTTAGTGTATATTGCACAGGTTGGAATTTTGTTTATGAGTCTGGAGCGCATTGACGTTATTAATAATTTTTTCTAGACGCGAAAGCTTATTACGCGCTCTACGATAATGCAATGGCAGTACTAGCTCCCGCCACCAGTTGACATTTCAATCCTCGAAATAGCGAACTATTTTGCATAATAACAACTGCGGCCGAATCTCGTGACGCAAAATACGTCATGGGGTATTTACCGTATTTGAGTAAATAATTCCTTTTATTCGGAACTATGGGTTAAGAAACTGCTGAACGATAGATAAGATTTATCAGACCCCTAGAAGTCACTGTCCTGTTGTGCAGCGCACAAAAATAATGTCTCGGCGAACAGCTAGTTCACTGTCAAAAGTTAATATTTGCATACTTTCTCAGCTGTTTCAGGCAATTATTGGATGCAGGGAAACTGAACTGTTTAGTGACAGTATGGTGCTTCATTTTTACCGTAAGTTTGATGTAATCACTATTGCATCAATTTCTTCGTATTTTCAGATAAAATGATTTGCCTGCCAGCGCGTCAACCAGCGGATTTGTTGCAGCCGTACTGTGGTGAGTGTGAAGTTACGCTGTGAGTGTAGTACGGGTCATGTAGACTACCAGTGCTAAACCCTTTGATACTAACGTTAGTAGTACGTTAACTTGTTAAGCGTTGTAAGTTTATTCTAATAAACGCTATTGAACCAGTCACGGACAAGTAGATCTAATTAATGAGCGAATTAAATTTCCGCCATTTGTAATACCCGCCGAGCCTGTTTTCATCTGACTTAGTCGTTTAGATTGTACACCCTCTCCGACATAGTCCGAGACCTAGGACTAGGCAACAAGTAACGGCCAGCAATGTCGTGCCAGGCTCGTCGCAGCGTAAGGCGCGGCAAGTATTAGCCTGCACCGACCCGAACCTGCCACTCGTGGCAGCGCGGTCGCGGGTAAGGCAGCATGCAGATCCAGCTGTGCTGACAGTGTGGTTAACATTCGTGTTGATTTCAGTTTATAATGTCGAGAGCCAAGTCATGTTGAAGCATATGACGTATTCGAAGCAAGGTAATATAAGTCCATGCATGCACTGAATAATGCAATGATGAAATCCATGTTTAAAAGTTGTTGCATTGATAACCCTGTTCCCACCCCACCTCCCCCGACCCCCGAAAAAAAAATAGAAGACAACAAAACCACAACACAGCACATTGTATTCGAAAACCTGTACTGATGAGAAATATGTTATATACGAGGTCTCTTCTAAAGACTTTACTTATTTTCCCTGTTTTACAGTCCTATGTCTGCACAAAACCAAAACCATTTTCTAGTTTCAGATTGTTTTGTAATAAAAAACAAAAGTTTCGCGCATAAGTAAGTAACAGCTTTAAAAATAAAAAGTATCCAGCTTAAAATTCACCACACAAATTTAACTTGAGCCTCATAGTGAAATAATGTCCAGAATGTTCCTACTAACGCTCAATAGAATATTTTGTTTGATGAAATTTGATTTAAGATTGGTTTTATTCATCAAAACTAGAAATATTCTGGAATCTTGACGTTTTAAAGACCTGCCACAAAAAATACTAATAGGAAAAGTAAGTTCATAGGCAGAATAATTTGTGGGGAAAAGAACATCTATTGTTTCATTTCAGATGTGAAATTTGGCAATGACCTATCAATCAGGCCTTGGTCAGCTAGTACTTACTTAAAATAAATTTAATTTTATATATTTTTCTATGCAGGCTGCCGCATCAGAACAATCGGAACGAGCATGATAGGAGAACGAGAAGAATGGTCATTCCTTGTTATTATTATCTCAGACAAAGTCGTGTACTCCTAAACAATTGTGGCAGAGCATCCAATGACACAATCAGAGATGAACAGTTGACTTCAGATAGAGTGCCAGCAGTTTTTACATGTAAGCATAATTTTTGGGACGGGCCACTGAAAAACTCCATTTAAAGCCCTTTAAGTTCTACTTGAAGTATGATTTGGCAGTTAAGAAAGATATTGTGGAGATTTGTTAATAAAAAAAAATTGATACTCACTTTCCAAAACATTCAGTTCACCTAAAACCCTTCACTAATCAAATGAGATGGGGGGCCTAGTTTTATAAAATACAATCAAATCATCTGAAGGACTGTATGCCCTGTCGTATTTCACCTGTGTATGCAAAAATCAGGTTTGGAATTTGTTTGGGCATGCATTTGGATTTGTACATACTTGAAACTTGAAACATATAACGTTTGCTTAGAGAACTAGAATAAATGTGTTATAAAAGTTAATCATACTGAGGCTCCAACTTGCCGACTACTCAAATTGCAGACACCACATCTATTGCATGGATGTAGACACTGTTTTATGACTCTTTTGTAAGGCAAAATCATCAATAACATGTTTGGCAATATGCAATTTGAAATTTGAAATGTGTGCATATGAAAGCGAATTTCATATGCCTATATATATATCTGATGTAAGTAATATAAATCAATTACAGGCATTAGTTGGAAGCATTTTTTTTATTTCATTGCGATTTGTTTCAATGCATATTCATTGTTAAGCAAGTCTCTGTAAGTAGTCAATAACTTTGAATAGCAAAATGTGCAGTAATGTTATTGAAGCTTTAATTTTAGATGTAACAATTACATTAGCAAAAATGACTAGAAAACCAATAGCATAGAAATTTTTAACAAAGCCTAATGTTCAATCTATTATATCAGCACTCAAACTGTATCCTGATCTAACATGAATGTAATGCAAGTTATACTGTGCAGCGAAACTTACTCCATTGAATGTTTTCTTAAATATCTGTGATTTTTTTTTATATAATAATTGTCTTTCTTCTTTACATTTCAGCTGGATCTGTAAGATGTTGTCGCCAACTCTTCACCCCCTAATTCTAGCTGAAGTGAGAAGACGAGGTCTACTAACACCGAACAGCACAGTTTGTGAAGATAACATCAGAGATGGAGGGCAAACCATCACTGAAAGAAGGAATGTTAGGTTCTTTATTATGCCCAACTTAGAGGATGCATCGCTTGAAGTCAGTGTCACAGTAACCCTCTTTGCTGGGTTGTGCAATCACATATTTGATTCTGATTCTCTTTACAAGATTTCTAAAAGTTTATTGGGATAAATTGCTGTTTATACATTTTTCATGATTTTATACTATGAACCAGATCATATAAGTTATAGTTTAATCTGGAAGGTCCAATGCAGAACCGAGGGAATTATCAAATATTTTGTAAGTGTATGCCGGCCTTTAAATGCACCATTGAAAGTTGACCACAGTATACTTCACTGGAATATCTCTTGTCACTGGCAAGTGCCTGACCATGAATGCTCCTGAATGAATTAAAAATTTCAATTTCAAAATTTTGTTGCATAATTTCAGTACAACGAAGGTTGCATAATTGAATGATAAAAATTACAATATGAATGTCAGATTAACACTGATCAACAATTATCAATATCAAGAAATTTGTGGTGGTGAATAGTTAAAACTAGATATGGATTTAGTTGAGGATTGCCATCTGTAACTGTTACTATTAAAGTTATTAATTCTTCAGGCTAACTTAAATTGCTAATATGACCACCCAAAGACAAACTAAGGGCGCACTGAATCAGAAATCCAGTTCTGTCCCATCTCAGAGACCACAGGTTAAAAAAATAATATTTTTTCACTTCGCAAAAGAAAAATTGCTATCAGCAAATATTTTTTCTTCCAAACAAGATACAGCCTTACAGCCTCCGGTTGCTAAGCACGGTTTCTCCCTCCGTTGTTAAGCAAATTAAAATTGGATTACGTAACAGAACGCCGCGGACATTGCACAGAATCAGTAAACTCCAGAAAAAGGGTCGAAATTTTAAAAAGCCCAGTGTATAAAAATGCATGCGGCCTTTTTTTAAAAGTATCGTGTACAGCACAAGGTTGCGTGGAAAAGTGCTGAATTTTATCATAAGTGAAAAAAATCATGGAAAATCGATGCCAACATTTCAGAAGTTATGCACATGAAAAGACTGACCTCACCAAAATGATGTCGGTTTTAATTATAGACAGACGTCGTTAATGGACATGTTTTTGAATATTTTTGTCATTTGCAAATTTAAAACTTCCCATATCAATATTAGACACCGAATGTTTTGTAGATTAAAGTAACAAATTTCAGCTCAAAGATGAAATTTTTGCAAAGACAAGCTCCTGTTACAGGCTTTTACTAGTAGCTCCAAGGCGAATAGATTTGTTGGAATGTGTTTGACACAGTAAGACCTCACCGGGGAAGCCTACCCTTTTAATGTACGCGGGATTCATGTGCCTTCCATTGCGATCTATCCCTCGGGTTGCACTTTTCCTGGTGAGATGACAACAACAATGGCTAAAACTCTACAAAAATTGTTCAATGCCCGGCATCAGTCTCAAATCTATACAGAAAGTATTTACACATTGAAATAATCCATAAAGTAGCACTTTAGATTAGTTCAAAAAGTTAGGTAATAAATTTTGTGGGAAAGTGTGTTTGTTTTCGGCATTATTTCACACGTCAAATGGTTCGTGTGAAAATGCGTGTTTATACACTTGGTGACTTATGTTTTTAACTTTAACGCGGCAATGACTAACCATTTAGATATGGAAATAAACATACAAGCGAATACATGGATTGAGGAGCTTCAATTAAAAAATAATGTCAATGGCTGTGATATCTGAGCTACATAGTATATATCACTGCCTGCTGCATAATTATGGAATAATTTTTGTTGATACTTAAGTTCTTTCTCCCTATATCGTCGCAAAATTTCTAAGACAAGTGTTTATTTCACCAAATAAGCAGTATTTGAAGGTATTTTTTTGGAATTTCATGAGAATGACTATAAAGAAAAAACTAAAGATACGTTTGAACGCAATAACAACTAATATATATATTTTTTCAAAAATCGACAAATATATGATAAACCTATTAAATTAAAGTAATTAAAAAAACAACACAGAAACCTGAATAAATTTTTGATGCTAATTCAATTTATCACTAAATAACACAGAATAGGTCCTGTTACAAGTCTAATAACGCGCGTAACCACGAGTGCCTCAAACAACAACAAAAACACCAACCAATTTATAAACACAGGTTTTATGTCGAGTCGGACGCTACAAAATGCTCAAAATTCCTGAAATACTTAGATATAATTGTTTCAACACCTGGGGTGAACAAATATTAATCCAGACGTACGCGTTCACAGATGGAAAAATTGCAACTTCTAAAAGTGTTTTTAAGTATTCATAAAATATATTGAGCATGAGTGGATAATATAGTGCTTACATAGAAAAATGAGCATCCTACAATAAGAAAAGTTTGGAAGTTTATTGGCACAGGCGCATTGGCAAGATCATGCATGAATAACGTCACTTAGTAATTTTCACTGCAGTGGGGTATAATATAGCCTTAGCTCTACGCACGGTACGTCTATGGATGAAAGGGAATGGGGAATTCCAAATCAATCTGAGTACATCGTACGATTTTACCTAAATAATCATTTTGAAAATACAATTTATAGTATCAAAAGGCTTTATTTTTTAGAACCTTATATTAAAGATACTTAGGCAGCAATGCCGACAGATTTATGTAGCCGCATAAATTTTTGTATAAAGCTCGGTCATTGAGCAGCCTGGGTTTAAAGGGCAGTAATAGTGGCCAAACATCTTTTTGAAACAGGTGCAGGCTTTCTTGATAAAGGGTATCTTTTCATGACTGGTTTTGAAAAAATGCTTTGGGCATATATTTGTTGGTGTCCATTTTGGAGAAAGTCTATGTCTACGAGCATGGAACCAGATTTGGAATGATAATGTGGCACCGCTGTGAGGAATACAGATGCGTCAATTACACACCTAGTGAAATGTTAGCAGCGCTCGATGAAGATTGCAGAAAACTGTGTCACGATAAACATGGATTGACATTTAAATTCTTACGTGTCTTAAAAGAAGAATGGAATATTTAGTATTTTAGTAAATAAGGAGATATAAATATCAGATAAACCAGTGGAAAACCTTGACAGTTAAGAATAAAAATCCAGTATTTGACAGCAGATTCTGCTTCGATTTCCATAAAAGCATGCCCGATTGACGTGTTATCTCGCACACTGCATAACATGACACCTGTTTTTGTCTGCATGTCCGTGGATTTGTTTTGCATAAGTGTCATTGTTAAGCGCAGCTTCGCATGGTTGGTTCGAATGCTTTTGCATACATTATGTAAATACATGACTAGTCTCAAAATGTCGAGACCCTATCTAGAGGTGGAATACGCGCCAAAATGGTGTTTTTTTGTTATCAATAACAGTTGAAGGAGGCATTTGTACAATTTTTACTGCACAGAATTATTTGGTGTTCAATATTGTTTTTCAGTGTTCCATATCTTTTGAAATAATGGGAAGATCTTTGCAAACGCCTCGTGTTACAGTCTTGAAAATCAAGTTTTCTCAAGAACTGGCTTTTTCGATTTTCTTGCAAAAATACTGAACATATTGAAAAAGATTTCGATAGTAAAAAAAAAAACAAATTAGTTTGATACTAACGAAATAAACCTTAAAGTCTACATGTAACAAGGAAATCAAATGTATAAATAAGAGATATCGATTTGGAAGAATCGCCGCGTAAATGGAAGAGCCTAGCGTCATAGGAACCGGCTGTTTTTTTATGTTAATGATTACGTAAGACGGCAAAGGCCATTTTTTTTTTTTGTTTGTTTTTTTAGCAAGCCGGAAGGCTGGATATGTTTGGTTAACAGGAAAGAAATAAAGAACCAGTTTTTCAATATGAGGTGGAAGTAATTCCACATAACACTACGGAATGAAATATCTTTACCACAAAAAATCTGATTAGATATGAACAGTGTTTTTTATTGAAACATGAATTGGACCGCAGCTGCAGTGCATTCTAGAAATGAACATCTAAAAATAAACCTTTATTAAACAGGGACTGTGTGACAAATATACGGCAGCTATCGTTTGGAGCCATAAACATGAAAAAACGATAAACTTTTTGGCATATGTTATAATACAAGTAAGCAATGTATTGTAGGCTACAAACCTGTTTATTAAAGGGCTATTATACACTTTCTAACGTTTTCTATTTCAAAATAATGTGGTAAGTGTGACTTGTTCCATGACATGTTGTCACAATGACCGGAGGCCCAAAACTTCAGTGAAGAAAGGGCTGTGTTATCAATTGGACTTGTTTAAACATTTTCTACCGCACAAAAACCATACATTTTGTGTGTAATTTTTTAATTACCGCTAAACAAGGTGTCTACCAATTTGTTTTGTCGAAATTCTTTCAACAGTTCAAAATAGCAAAGTAATTGCATATGACATAAAGAAGTATCATCTGCAAATGGAAGACGTTTTAAATCTTTAATAGACAAATTGAAGATCATTTAGCCTCAAATATTACGAAGAAAAAGAAGTTCAAATGACATTCCCAGGGGAGCTGTTGATATAATGTATTGATAGAATGTTTTCGCAGTGATATCAATAACAACAAATTTTTCGCTAATCAATTACAAAAGTTTTGAACACTCAAGTGAATTTCTCCTTTGGCTTATCAAGGGCGTAGGCCTGGGGGGGGGGGGTGCACTGGGTGCACCGTGCACTCCCCCCCCCCGCCCCGCCCCCCCCCCCCGCAGAGCCCATAGAGTTCCGCCCCTGGCAAGCAAAACCGAAATTGATACGGCACTTTTTTGCTTTCAATGCTGATTTACCTCATACTTTAGTTCCACCTCCCTAAAGATGGTGCCCTCCCAATGTCACTTTAGTTCCACCTCCGCCAAGATGTGGCACCGTCCCCGCGCCCCGAAACCAGCCTAACGCACCTTGCTTATCCATAAAAAGAAGTTTTTCGTAAGTTGTAAACAAATGTTAGAACGATTCAGTCTGAAAGCTCAGATTGCTGGAATATTCATTTTATAAGGCTTTGATACACAACATTGCCTACCGTTATTTGTGAAAAAAATAAGATAAAATTCAAGTTGTTAAATACATATCTCTTGGATTGGAAACTGACTTTTTTAACTTTAGCTGAATAAATAATAAAGTTATGAAATGTAGTTATTACTTTGTATATTATTTCTGCATAACAGTGTTTCAAGTGTAGCAATCGTTTTGGACTTTTATGTCTGTGTGTGGTTGATGTTTGCTAGTATGAGTGTTTGTTATAGAGGCAATTTACACTGCCTTTATTGCATGCAAGTATTCTTCTTAAAGGTAATGCAATAATTTTGGGAAAGCAGACGATTTTAATACAAAAGATATTGATTTATTTTTTTTTATTATGTACAACTTTTATAGACGCCTGTTTGGTTTGGGTGCTGTTTTTTATGGCTTATATCTAAGCGGGGGAAGGGCCTTCACAGCCTGCATGAAAAAAAAACAACAAACTGACATTCTCAAACGCATTTGATTAATTGGCGCAGAAACCTATTGAAATTGTCTCTCTTTTGTTTTGGAAGCCCCCCCCCCTTAATATCTAACATAAACTAGTGTTCTGAAAATGAATGTTCCTTATACCTAACTACACCCTTAGACAAGTAATTTGGGTTTTGGGGAAGGACCAAATTTTTGTAGACAAGTTTGCATATGCTGGACAATATGTTAACAATTGGAAGCAAAAAATAATAATAATAAAATAAGAAGTACACCGCATGAAGATT
>JZLH01S0621436.1:20409-42985 GCA_001188425.1 Eucidaris tribuloides | reverse complement strand
CGCGCTTAACTATATTTTTTAAAGACTAAGCACAGCGGATACGTCAGATGAAATTAATTAGGTATCCGCCAGAATTCTGGGCTAGCCCTGCCAAAAAATGACTTAGTCGCCATGTTTTGAATAGCACATGTTTAATATCGCAAGAGAATAATGTAAAATATGTAAATCAACTGGCATAGCCATGGCCACCAGGCTACCCCCTTCCCCTCTCCACCCAATATCCAGAGAATGTGACAAGCCTCACGGCCTCGAACTTCAGGAACGATTTTATCAGAGGTCACGGAGTTCGTATAGCTGGATATCTTCATTCAAAATGATGAGCTCTTGAGCAACTTTACAGCGTGTGTTTTACAATGATCAAGTTAAGGAAGAAGGTGGTAGGAAGAAGAAGAGAAGGAAAAGAAAGAGTAGAAAAGAAGAGCGAGAAAGAAAATAGAAGGAAAGAAAAAAGGAAAAAATAGAAAAAGAAAAAGAACAGAAAGACAACAGAATTTTAGCTTTAGAAAAGAGAGGATGAGGAGGGAAGAAGGGAGAAAGGAAGGAAAAGGAGTAAGAGAGGAAGGGGAGAAGAAGGTAAGAAGGGAAGGGGAAGGAGAAGAGAGGAAGAAGGGGACAGGAAAGAAGAAGAGGAGAATGGAGGGGAAGGGAAAGAATAGAGAGGAGGGAGAAGAAAAAAAGAGAGAAGAGGAGAGAGAAGGGAAGAAGAGGAAGGAAGAAAGAAGAAAAGAAACAATGAATAGAAAGTAGGAAGAGAAGGAAAAGAAAAGGAAAAGAGGGCGAAGGAAAAGAGGAGGAAGGGAAGGGGAAAGAAATTAAGGAGGAGAGAAGAAGGAAAAAGAAGAAGGAAGAGGAAGAGCATAGGGGGGGGGAAGAAAATCAACACCAAAAAAAAAAAGGAGCCAGAGGAGGATAAGAGAAGGAAGAGATTAGGAGGATGGACGGGAGAGGAGAAGGGGCGGAAAGAAGAGTAGCGAAGAAGCGCGCGAGGGAAGAGAAGAAGAGGAGGAAGGGGAAGAAAGAAAAAAGCAAGAAAAGGAAAGAAAAAAAAAGAAGAGGAAGGTCCGGAGAAAGAAAAAGCACAAGAAAAAGGAGGAGGGAGAAGAAGCAGGAGGGAGGAGAGGAAAGAAGAAGAAGTAGAGAGAAGAAGAAGAAGAAAGAAAAGAAGAAGAGAAGAAAGAGAAGAAGAAAAGAAGAAAGAAGAAGAGAAGAAGAAGAGAAGAAGAAGAGAGAAGAAGAAGAGGAAGAAGAGTAAGAAGAAGAAGAAAAGAAGAAGAAGAAGAAGAAGAGGAGGAGGAGGATGGAGGAGGAGGAGTAGGAGGAGGAGAAGATAAGATTCGATACATGTATTTTATTTTCAACTCATTTGTGTGTGTCTTGTTTGTGTGTTTCCATTTCGAGGTCCACCTCTTTCATTCAGTTTCTAGAATTATAATAAAGGGAAATATGAATTATATGATTATTTTTCAAAGTAGTAACAATTGTTGTTTTCAAACAATAGCTTGAATAGTTGTGTTGGTTTTGTGTGTCTGTGCCAGTTGCCCAAACAAAAGTCACTGAGTCGCGAGTCGCGCTGTAGTCACGACATCCGATTATGCAAAGGGACTACATTTACCGCCAAGTGTGACAGTAGTGGACCATGACATTTGAATTTCGTCCATTAGATAATGCATGCGTGGACTATCGACTAACGTTGTACATGAAGTAAAAAAATGATGCTTTAAAACGTAACTTACCACTATCATTGATTGCCTGACTCAGTGAAAACACTGGCACAATCTGTTTTAAATGATTTCTCCCATACGTACATCGGCCTAACGCGCCTATCCATGTAGATCGGAACACCGCTAGCGCCCGAAAATATCCAGCGAATGGAGATCGAAATTAGCGTGTTAGCGCGAGGTTGAGTTTACTTGGACAACGCCCTCTTCGCGGGCGAAAATCGTGTTATGGGCATCACAACGCCGCGTACCCGTAAGTAAAATTCAACTACTATATCTAGTACATGTACCTTGACTTCATGGCGCGGCGATGCTATAGTAATCTGATGCGCTGTCGGCGGCGGCCGGCGAGGTACAGCATTTCGGCCAGGAGTTGTTATTCAGTTCGTATTTTTGTTCGAATAAACTCAAATTTGAGTCTCTCATTCGTTACATAAAATCTGCAACACTCGGTGCGACACTTAAGTAATATTTATAGCTGCCACACGGACCTCAGTAAATATAGATTTTGGGATTTTTGCGCTAGTCCGCCGTGATTTTGTATCCATTGGCTAGCGGAGGCTACCGTTTAATTTCGAACCCTGCATACATAGTAAAAAATTGTTTTCTATTTTTTTTTATTAAAGAAAATTAATGAAATTGAAATTTTATGTTCTTTGTTGTCAATGACCAAATACAACTTTTTATGATACATCAGGTTGAACATACAGTGTACATTACGAGAAAAATAATGGCTAACACGTACCCGGGCAATTATCACTAATGGATAAGTTGTAATGTTCAATTAATCTATCACTTTAAAGTAAGCCAGGTGTTTAAACACTTTCTGATCCACTTACAATCTATCACCTTGTGAGAAAAATACGAAAGCTGATGCATCGTCCCCAAGCTAACCAGGTGTTTGAGATAGCACGTAACATAATTCATCCTGGACCGCGTTTAAGACTCGCTTTGTTCGTTTGCGGTTTATACAATTTTTACTAACTGTATGACATGTATTAGAAGCGTTAAATGTCACGTTTGAACAAATGGTAGGCTGCCCGTTGCCCACGAGCTGCTCTGAAAAAAAAATTGACAAGGTGTTTAGTTGCCCAAGAGCTATTCTGAAAGCTGAGATTAGCCGACATAAAAATTATAGTCACAGTTTGGGAGCCGTGTTCATGTCAACAAGACGTATGATTATGTATCTTACAGGAGGAATTATTATTTTTCATAGAAGGTTGTAACATCCTGCAATAAGCACTATTTTGTTACTATTTCTTCATAGCATGCTCCAAAAGGACCGGTAAGTTTAGTTTTTCCTTCAATACAAAATTTGGTCATATGACAAACGTGTGAGCGATTCATGTTACACTGTTGTGTTGCACTGAAAATTGATTTAAGCGACAGTTGGTTTAGAAAATCTGATAGGAAAATTACAATTTGGAAGGGTCTTTCACTTAATCAGGCATGTCAAAAATAGTGTGAATAGAATACCTGGTACAGCCTATTTCAATTGAATGTTGAATGAAGTAAGAAAAAGATGTTTGTGTTAATGGAATGCACTATAATTCTTGACATATAACATTTACACTGTGAAAAACCAAGAAATCAAACTTGATAAACGATTCTGTTAATTTAGGTGAAATGCTTCTGATTAAACAAATAAATTGTTTTATGTTAGAAATACACCCCCCCCCAAAAAAAAAGGGGTGGTAAACATGAATGTTGAGCATCATGCATATCTCAACACCTTCACCATACATTTTCTGGTCCTGTAGAAACATGATAACATATAAAAGATGTATTTTTCTGTTGTTCTGTACCTGTACTTGTGAATTGACACATTAAATATTGTGGGTTACCTTTTCATTTCATGTTATCACCAGAGTGGCACAGAGTGCATTTATTTATATATTTATTTATTTATTTATTTATTTATTTATTTATTTATTTATTTATTTATTCATTTATTTATTTAAATTTATTTTTCATTTTTTTGTGGAGCATCAATTTTGTGTGGTTTGCAGTGTTAAAATAGCTTGTTCATAACATCTCGGCACATGTTTATTTTGGGGGAATTAAGGTTTGTATATTTCCATGTTTAATGTGTGTGGTAGTGCATGTCACTGGCATTCCATACAGCTGAAGAACGACAGAAAATGGCATGAAAGGTTCCCTCCAAAGAATGTTCACACAAATCATTTTAGGCACCCCCACCCCCCCCCAAAAAAAAACACCCACCCCTCTGGTCCTTTACATAGTCTGTCTGGTAGGTTTGCCATGGAATTAAGTTTGTTATAAATCAGTATAAAATGTAGGTATGAAGGGGGCATAATTAGGTGAAATTATTAGAGCTACATCATGCATTTTTTACCCCCGCCAAATGAAGTTTGAAGGGAGTATATAGGAATTAGCGTACGGTTGGGCAGTCGGTCTGTCTGTTGCAAATCTTGCGGATTAAACTGCTTTCTCAGTTTTCAGTCAATTCTCATGAAATTTGGCACACACATTGGTCTGGGGGTAAAGATGTGCAAGACACATTTTTTGCATACACGTGTTGAAAAAATGTGTTGCCATGGTAATGGCATATTATGGCAGTATCAGGTAAAAATCTTGCGGATCGAACTTCTTCCTCAGTTTTGGACCAGTGCTCATGAAATTTGAATATTTTGATAATATTCAAGAAGTTATATATTTCATAATGTTTCCCTGTATTTTCATCTACATTTTCTGTGTTCGTAATTGAGGCGGTGTATAATCAGTATTTACTGCCAATATTTCCATCTTCGGCCAACCTTAAATTTTATATTGGGTATACATTTAAGCATGTATAGCTGTAAATTGTAATAACTTACATGTACAATATACTGTGATCATAACAATTAAATGAACGACTAATGGTCTGATTACAAATGACTATAGGTTGCCATAAATAGTTGGCTTGGCTGTAATGAGGCCATTATTTGGAGTCTAATTATATTCTCTTTGCATTCACTTATTAATCATGCATATTGTCATTCACCTGTATAATGAGGTTTTAGTATGTGGTCTGCAGGTGACTGTATAGGTTTACATCAGTCCTGAGTTCTAGTTATGACAGGAGAAGAATGCATAATAGTTGGGCAGGTTGATTGATTTCATTAATAGGTTGAGGCATGACAATTATAAATTTAATAGGGAAAGTGCTGTCGGTGAAGGATTGTCAGATAGCAAGTAGACCTGTTGGAAAGTAGAGGGGAACCTCGTTGTAACGAGAACTTAAAAGCCATAACAATTACCGTGTTATATCAGGTTTCTCATTATATCAGGTTCCAAAAACAAAGAAATATAAAGTTGGGACGTGAAAAATCACCGTGTTATAAGAAGGTTTTGTTATATCTAACCCCTTATAACGGGGTTCCACTGTATAGCTTTAATAGAAATGACATCATTGGAAGATATTTTAATGTCATTTGTAATTTAACTCAATATGGAAAGATCTGCACCCACTTACAGTAACAGTCAAATTAGTAAAGCTATATTGTAAGGTGAACCATTTTTTTTCTCAAGAAATACAGTCTGCCATGTCTAGTGAAAACGTGAGGTGTAAAGAAATTCATTTGTCATTTTCAGACAAAATCATGTATTTTTTTAATATGTTGATTACTTTTAGCATAACATTAAGTTGCTATTCCTGGTATCACCCAAATTCATAAATAGAGCCAGTACAGTTCTAGTGAAATGAAAATATAAAATTATTCTCTTGTAATCGTGAAGAGATTGGAAATTATAGTACATGTACACACTACCCATTCACACACGTAACTATATCTTTTTGTAGTAGTGTATTTGACAATGTTAAACATCCAAAACTCATTCAAACTTCAACAGAAATTTATACACATATCATGTACATACATGTACTTCAGAAATTTATTAACTATGGATCCTGTACACTCGGCTACATTTAATCGAAGGAAAAAAAATATCTGAAGTTGGCAAACAAGCATGGAAGACTGAAGTCCAACGGTGACATTTCACAACAACAAATAGTTTATACCGTTGCCATGGTGAGGTTCAGGTGACTGGTGTACCCACTGTGACCCTGATCAAACCATTTTTACTATTGCATGTCTATAGTAATTAGACCAATGATATGCCTCGATGCATTAGGGTGAATTCAGGCAATGGGCAGCGTGAATGAATAGACATTCACTGTTGGCATAACTTTTCAAATGGGGGGCGGGGCAGATACATTTAGAATTTTAGATACATGTAAATTGTGCTTTTCCTGTAGCCTATATAATGATATTGATAAGGAACAACGTTAAACAAAGTGTCAAGATGTAGGCCCTACATGTAATTGGAAACAACTTGTACATTTACTGTTTCATATGTTCATGAAATTTATTCAGCAAATGCTTACAATATTTCACACTGGTCAATTACAAGAAATAAGCTTTGTGAATTAAAAAAAAAATCACATTCTGAGGTAAATTGTGCTTTCCTGCTAATGAAAAGGAACATCTTCAAACAAAGTGTCAAGATGTAGGCCCTATATAATTGGAAACAAGTTGTACATGATCATGTAATTTATTCATCAAGTGTTTGAAATATTTCACACTGGTTAATTACAAGAAATAAGCCTTGAGAATGAAAAACAAAAATCACATTCTGAGGTTTTTGTTTGTTGCATGCAATAACAATTTTCAACTACAACAAAATGCAAATTAGCAAGTTATCGCTTTGTTTGAAATTTGAAATCTGTTGTAAAATGTAAATCACATGTCTGAAGGTACTAAAATCTAACTCATCAAGTTAAGAACAGATCAAAATTAGGCAAAGCATTATCACCAGTATGCTAACCACAGTGTACAGAACACCTAGACACCAAAGTGTGCTTAATTAATCTATCAGTCGCCTGCTATCTCTCTCAACCTTAGATAACGTGATTTCCCTAGTCAACGGAATTCATGGGCCACTGCCCCCGAAAAACTCAAATATTGACTTGAACCTCTCCTGCTATTGTTGGCTTACTTCAGAGGTGTTTGAGGGCCCGTGGCTCAGTCAATATGCTTTATTCATTGGTCCGCCATTAACAGAAGTTAGATACACTCAGATGAGAACTCACTGTGTGTGTAGCTATTGTTGAGTTTACCTCCCAGATTGCTGCTAGTCTGATTCAAAGACTTTGTTCCAAATTGGTTTGTTATACTTACATCCAAATGTTAAGAGGTGAATTTTGAAGCATTTGCACCAAAAAAACCCCCACCCAACAAACTTGTTATTTCTGTAAGTACAGGAAGACCAGCACTTAAATTCCAAACAAAAATAATGTTAAAAAAAAACTACCACCCCCCCCCCCACACACACACACACACGCACCACCACCGCCACCACCAAGAAAAAAAGAAAGAAAATATTTCATAGAACTATGTTATGGGTTTTGTAGAAAAAAATAATACAATTTATTTGGTCTTTTACAAAATGAAAAGAATGCATTTTGTCCCCTTCAGGAGTGGATTTGGGCATAGATTGCAGTGCATGCACACAATATCCAGTTGTCCATATTGTTAAACACAAGGTTTATTTTTCAAGACATGTTTGTTTAGTTTTTGATCTAGTGCAACTTTCAAGATGTGCATGAGTTTTTCCATGCTCTCCAATTTATGCAGTCATGTACGTACAGGATGTGTACCACCTGCATTTATCTAAGGGATTCTGTATAAGACTAGTGACTGCCATACCACTGCACAGGTTGTCAAGGTTTCATCAAACATGTCTAGTGTGTAATGAATAGTAGTGTCATGGTTGAGTTGGTACCATGTGTAGTTCAGAAGTGAAGAATAGGAAACAGGATATTGTTTACACATTTTTAGAATTAATACTGAATTGTTGTCTACACTGTCCAGGTGTGTTTTGTAACTAAACCCTAACCTGACATTGGAATGAAGAAAAGAAGTCCATCTCTGTGAAGATACAGAGTAGATTACATGTGAAGCCCATTGCAAATGTTTGTCCCAGATATCTACTTGTTAAATTGCAGTGAAAAAATCTGTCTTATCAAAGTTGTAAAACTATTAGTTGAAATATTAAATCTGTTTTGATTTTTTTTTTCTTGTTCATAACACTGGTTCTTCTGTTTACCTGCCCATAGAATATCATAAATTACAGTACACTTAAACAAATTTGGTTTGTGCTTATACAAAGGATACCCAAAACAACACTCCCCATAAGAACTATTGAAATTTTAGCCTACATGTACATGTACATATATGACACCTGTCTGTGAATGTGTGATGGACACTCCTAATCATTTCTCTTCATTGTTCTCTCAACATGTTTCTGTGTTAATTCAAGAAAACAATTTGATTAATTCAAATTTATTTATTTGTTACCCCAACCCCAAATTTAGATTTTAAAATCTACATTTGCAAACAATTACAAAGTAACAATGAGAGGTAAAATGTATGCGTAGTGTATTTAAAAGACTTTTTTATTGACTTTATTTTCTTTTTTACATGTATATGATTGACTGGAAGAAGGGTTTAAAGGCAGGGGATCTCTTTTGCATGCCTAAAAATTAACATTATGCAAATACAATGTCATTTAGAAGAAAATGCCATCTGGCAACCTTTAGCAAAATATAGGAGCTAGAAACTCAGTTTTAGTGGAATTATAGTGACCGTTAGACTCAGATTTGAATTTTTTCTCGCGAGAAAAAAAATCCTACCATAGAACATACACTAAAGGCTATTGTTTTTCTTTTACATTTTTCAAATTCTAGGCAATCACTGACCCCCAGATTTCACAGACATGCCCTTCATCAATAGCCTAAGGGCATGGATTATCTTTTCCTGGTCTGCGGGGATGTTTGCAAATGAGATCCACTGCCTTTAACGTAACAACATGAAAGTAACTGATACATGTTTACAATTGCAATTCAATGTGTTGTAGTTACAAATAGGAAATGTTAGATGCATCAGCCATGAACTTGTTAAAATGGATTCATGTCTACAGTGAAACACTACATGTTTCGACTAGAATGTAGCTGCATTGAAATCATTAATTGACTTCGGAGTGATTTTCTGTTTTCAATGTGTGAGTAGAGATATATTAGTCATGAAGCTGTTAAAATTACTTCATGTCAACTATGAAACACTAGATGTTTTGGCTTATTCTGTCTTGTGATCATTAATTGGCTGTGGTATGATACTCTGTTTATTTTCAGATATCTGGTGTAACTGCAAGGTGTCATGTATGACCCCTTTCCCCTCCCCCACCTTACTTCCCCTTCCCCCCTCCCCCAGCACAAAAACAGCTTTCTTACATGTATGGGACTCTTCCTATGACAGTACAGTGAACTATGGAAATTTACAGTATGTCTTCCACTCATTAATATTTTTCCTTGGGGGGGGGGAAGGGAGGGGTTAAGGGGAGGGAGGGGGTAAGGGGAGTGAGGGGATAAAGGGAGGGAGGTAGGGGGAGGGAGGGAGGTAGGGGAGGGAAGGGGTAGAGGGAGGGAGGAATACCCCTTCGAGATTTTACAAGAATTGTCATATTGTGTCTATTCCATATGTACACGTGCATGCCACTGACCCTAAGTGGAGGGCAAAGAGAGCTGCTTGATATAAGCCTCTTTATCATCCATCACAAAATACAAAAAATATTTTCAATTACAATCATGTGTCTAATTATGTTATTGGCTTGATGATGTCATTTGGTGACCTTTCACCTTTGACCTCACCCAGGTTCAAACCCAGGGTCACACTGGACGCAGACCCAGCCGAATATCCCTAAGTGTACATGGGGCAACTGACGAGCCTGCAAGCCGCAACCGCCGTGTCGTACGTTTGCAGTTTACACATCAATTATTGCCATGCTTGCAAACGCAGACCTTCAAATTTTGCTACATTTAAATAGTTGCATCCAAAAACATTTCATTCCTAAAGGCTTAAATTGCTAGTTGAAGATGATTTGTATCCATTGTATTTTATACATGATATCATATTGCTGTTACATATTATATCTCAAAGAAAAATCATGATAATAACGTGCTTTCATACATGTATTATACAATCCTTTTGCTCCAAATGTCTCTTCTACTTGTTTTCATTATCTTCATTCACCCTTCCTGTAATATCGTGTACAATGGCATTTTGGTCAAGTTTTACAAGAGTTACAAACCCTGATTTTGAAATGTAGTAATTTCACGTCTGGAATACATCTCCTATGGACATCACATCCAATTTGTAAAAATGGGCTAAAAATAAAAAGAGAAAAGTAATGTTTTATATGTCAAAGCACCGTGAAAAAATGAAATGTCAAGATTGCTAGCACTAAACTGACTTAATGCTCATATCAGGAAATATTTCTTCAAAATCAGATTTCAAAATCAAATTATATAATCTGGGTTTATGCTTTTGTGAACATTAATTAAGAAAACATGAGGTTGTGATCAACAAAGTTTTGATGAATAGCTCTAGAGAGAAATATGAAGGGAATACACAAAAATAAATGAACATGTTTTCATGTATTAGCTGTTTGAGCAGTTTCATATGATTAGAAAATGATCTGATTAGAGATGGTTTTAATAAATGCATCAAAACGGTCCGTTGACACCTTTAAGTGGTGTTAACCGCAGCTGCAACCAACACCCCTCGAAAGCCGCCTTCATCTCCCATTTCACTCCCTCCCCTTTGTGTGTGCTCATATCCATAGCAACCCCGTTTAGCTTCCCTAGCAACCCAACCTTGCCGCTGTGGTCTGGGTCAAAAGTCCCACCTGTCCTCTCTTTCATCACGCTCCCAGAAGTAGATTAAAAATAGTAAACTGTGCTGTGTGTCCCAGGTGTTTCTTTTCCTGCGCTTTCCTAAATATTTGCAATATTTATTCTCTATTTGCATTATTCAGCCATGTGTGTAGATAAGGTGAAGTACTTGAGTTTAGTAGATGTATTGAAAATCAGGATTAGATGTATGTTTTCCTATTTTTGTAATCTTATCCATTTTTAAATGAATATTTGATTAACTTTTTATGCATCATTGTAGCTGGGTTTGGGTAATGTACTTGTAAATCTCATGTGTTTCAATATTGAAGGAGTTTACTAGTGACAGATGAAAACAAATCACTCTTTAGAAATTGTTGTCATTACTCTGTTCAAATCAACTTCTATTTTATTACTAGTAAGTTTTTATTATCAGAGTATTACAAAAGTTAAGAAAAAAAGTGCAAAACTCATTAGTAAAATATGAACAAAGTTGAAATTAATGCTTTGATGCTTTTTTCGTGGTATTATTTACTAGTGACAGATGAAAACAAAGCATGCTTTAGAAATTGTTGTCATTACTCTATTCAAATCAACTTCTATTTTATTACTAGTAACTTTTTATTATTAGAGTATGTGTATTACAAAAGTTAAGAAAAAAAGTGCAAAACTCATTAGTAAAATATGAACAAAGTTGAAATTAGTGCTTTGATGCTTTTTTCTTGGTATTATTTATGGGTGAAATGTAAGGCTTTATGATCTAACATCTTTTCATACCTTGTGCTCTTAATATAAAGAGTAAACAATATATATTCCCAATATGTAGATATGTATGTAAATGTCTGTGCTAACCAATCTATTATCCTCATAATGCATTGAAATTTTCAATGCTAAACAAAAATAAATAAATGAATGTATAAATAAATACATAAATACATAAATAATAAATAAATACATAAATAAATAAATACATAAATAAATAAATAAATAAATAAATAAATAGGTTAATAAATAAATTAATAATTAAAATGATGAATCAATAAATAAAAAAGATAAGTACAAACCCTCAAAGAAACATTGTCATAACCTTTCATTTGTTTGTACATTTACATACTTGTTAGTGGAATAAACGGAAAAAGTCCAGCAATATCCATGTTACTGCTTGATTACATACATGTAAAGCATTTGAACTTAATTATTTGTTCACATATCACATGATATTTCAGATAATTCAGTAATTCCATTTGTGTGGATGTGTTTTCTTACAAGGCTAATAATATTACACACTTATTTTTTTTACTGCACAATACATTTGCCCTCCAATTCCGTCAACTTGGTCAGTAATGGTATAGTGAAAATGCCATAAGAGCTGCTCATCAATTATTTACCCAGGGCACTAAATGAGATGCAATTATTCAGAAAGTCTAGCCAATGTCAAACTGTATAGTTAGCACTGCAAAAAAAAAATAAAATAAGTTAAAAAATCACCTGCACTTGTGTCCCACCCACTTGCACAACTGATAGATTAATCATTTCATTGTGTGCTGTGAAATAATATTAATGAAGTTTGAGTGATCCCATTATTACCAAAGGTCAAATGGACTTGTATGCTTCTCCCTTTCTCACATCGAATATGGACTCGCAATCACTCACATCTCATACTGTGTGCAGTAATTTGCAGTAGTGCTCAAACTTTATTTATATGCAAATTTCATTGAAGTGTGACCTAAATATTTATTGCTTTGCCTTTATTTTTGCCATTTTTGAAGCCATTTTCTATCATGTACAGTCCATAACTGATCCTTCTACAACAACTCCAAATGTGTTGTGTTTACATTGGAAATTTATTTACTTGGACAAATGTTAAGTGATAACCACCATAGTTTGTCTGAAGTCTGGGCAAATTTTGTGTGAAGACTTAGCAAAAAATTAGGAAATTAAGACTATCAAGACCACAAAATTATATACTATAAGTAAGAAAAGTGTAACACTATTTGTTTGTCACATTAATATGAAAGTGGTCTATTGCCATGTTTTAATAATTAGTGTTGTTGAGTTTCTTTGATTCTATAGGAGGTTACTGGAAAATTTATCTTTCAACATCGTGACAACCAAATTTGAATAAAGTATTAACAACTCTGCATCCTGAAAATTCTATATTGTCAGTATATATCAATAATCAAAACTGAAATATGTGTACTGATTGATATCAATAATCAATACTTCATCTTGTACAAGTGAAAGCGTAGTGTACATTCATGCTGCAAGCTCTTTTCTTGGCTGAAATTGTTCCTGCAGCATGCTTTCTTCAAGTGTGAATCTCATAATGTGTGATCACAAATTATGTTACTAAATAAAGATCCGTGAAAAAAAAATGTTACATTTAATACAGTGCATACTGAATTATAAATGATTTTGTTAAATGCTCTGGGAACAAATTTGGATGTAAGATTTCATAATTATCCATTGTTTTGTCCAGTTGATAGGAGGATGAATTAATGATGTCAAATTGGTTTAGAAATAAGCATGGATGATATCTGAAATACAACTATGTGAAAATATGACTTGCCAGTTGGTGAATACAGCCAGGTGTGACTTGATGCATACACATTTCTGAACCAGAGTGGCACCACATTTTGGTGCTATAGTATTGATTGATTAATTTATTTTTGTTTTTCTTCAAATTTATCATTATTATTTCAATGGCATTATTTTCAGGGTAAAAATATAAGTGTAATTCTATATGGTATATTCATGACAGAAAATGTCATCTTTCACAATTAAATGAGAATGGGTATTCTGTGTTTTACAATGCAACTCGGTGTGGAATTTGTTCACAATGTGAGTACATTATACATGTAGGTTACATAATGTATGTGAGACTCAATTTGAATATATTTGACTTAATGGTAAATACAGTAGTACGATTGGATATACCGGTAGTCCTCAGTTTCTGGTAAAACTATTCTGGAATCAAGTAAACTATGCAAGGATTTTGCTGTGAAAATCTTGTCAAATTTTGATTCATTTTAAAAGAACCACCATCAATATCCATTGTGACAGACAAATTTGTTGTGTAGCTCCCTATGGAATGGATTTCTATCAGGTCACGGGAGTAATTGAATGCTGGAAAATTGATGCTCGAGCTCGTTTCTTCTTAAGTAAACAAATTCAAGTCAAATCCTTTCAGCCAAGGTTTACACGCCAGGTACATGGTTATATACAGTCTAAATTCATTTGCTTCTTGAGGCATTGTCAAGTGTTCCCAATCATGTCATTAGCATTTTAAGGGCAGTGACATGATTGGGAGAAATAAAAAAATGCCTCCCAAAGTTCAAACCAAACTGGTTGAAAGATATATCAATGGATACACCAGTTGGAGTGTATCTCCTGGTTGGAAGGATTTATCTTTAATTGGTTTACTGAAGCCGAATCAACACACTATCATTCAGTTTCTCTCAAGCCCCGTTAGAAATAGATCCCATAGAAAACTACACACCAGATTTGTCTGTCACAAGGCATATTGATGGAAGTTATTTTATAACAAGTCAACTTTTCACTACCAAATTTTCGCAGTAGAATCCGTGCACAGTTTACTTGATTTTAGAACAATTTCACCCCAAGTTGAGGACTACCCCCAATCAAGACATTTACCTTTAAATCTAACATGTTTGTCGTAATTGACTTCCATTTTTTTACTTCCGTCCAGTCCATGGTCAAGAAGAATGTGGTGATGTCATCAGAAGCCATGAAGGAGATGGCCAAGCAGGCCAAGGCCAACAGGGATGAGAGGAGACTGACGGTAAGATGGACAATTTAATTTTTGTATGCCATGTCTGGGGGCAGTGTTGCCTTGATTTGCTGTACTTGCATTTAATCTCACGCATCTTTTGAGACCATGTTTGTGAAAATCGGACACAACGCAGCGCAACTCTTCGTATGTGCATGTCAGCCCCAAATCTGTTCAAAAATGTGATTTTGTGTACAATTTCAATACAAATTGTGTTTTCAGCCAAAATTCATTAATACGTGATTATTTTTACTTTTATGGGTTGAAATTAATTAATTCTATTCTGTTTATGATTGCAAAAGTGTCCCCGACAAATTTCATTGAAAAAACAGTAAAAAAAAAGGTCGAAAAAACAAAGATATACATTTAAGAAATTCATGAAACAATAAAATACATTAGAAATTAACTCTGATTCGGCAATTTTCATGTAGATAATTGTTAGAAATGTCAAAAAGAATATCATCACTCTGTGAGCTGTTTAAAGTGTGTTATACATGTAGGTGAAATGGTTTTATGCATGAATTTACATAGTTCATTATTTAAAAAAAATAATTATCTTTCAAAAATCTAATCATACAGTCCTGGAGATTACATCCAGCTCCCCATGCACATGCAAATTATAGTCCGGAGCTATCCAATTTCAAAATAGCAAGGGCAAATTAGGGTTAAAGGCGATGTTCATTTTTATGGAAATCAAAATTATATTTCACCAGGCATTTGTTAAAAGTGATTGAATTAAATTTTATGTTTTACAATAATTTCAATTCAATCAATAAGAACACTGACACCTATGAAATATTTGTAACTTTCAAGAGTTGCTAACAAAAGACAATTAAAAATAATTCCCACCCCAACCGCAAAGCACTTTTGAAACAAAGTGGACCAGTTATTTAGTTGTGTCCTAATTATGTTGATGTTTTTATTTTGTTTAAATTTACAGATGGATGCAAGACATGAGTTCATGTTTGGAAGTGTAAGTATTAATCTTTATTCCTGATATGTGACATCTTGTGGAAATTCTGTTTTATTTCTTTAAATTTTGTTTATTCTGTTTTCATAATCTTGAGACTGCAATATTTATTTTTTATATCTGTTGTTTGTTTTAAATTGTATTTGAATGCAGTTGATTTACAATAAGTCTATAAATTCCTGTATTGTTATTCATTTATATATTCATTCATGTGTTTGTATATTTGTAATTGAATTTCCATAGTATGTATTATGTAAATATGTATCTGTTGATATTTTCTTTGTAAAACATGCTTATTTGTGACCTGTCACCACATTTCGATCAATAAGTCGCAATGGGAGTTTTTGCGTAAATCGGTAAATTAGTTGATTTGGGTCGGAGGGGTCGATTTTCGGATTTTGGGATTTTCTGAAAGTACATACATTAATCTATCATCTGTCCAAATTTGAGGGTCATAGGTGATTCCAAAGTCTGTTTTTTCTTGAAATAACGGAGACCATGTTTTTGCGGGCAGGTGGAAAAATCACCGATTTCAATCTTCGCATCGCGAGAATCGCCCCGAGAATCGCCGCAGAATTGACCGAATATAATTGCTTGGTAATGCAAAATCTACATGTCACCCCGCAATAGTATTGGTATCATCACAGAGCTACGTTGTTAAACTATTTAATGGCAGCGACTGTATCAGCCTAAAACAATTGGAAAGAAAAAAGTGACAAGTTAAAAGGCGAGTAAATTAAAATAGCGGAGAAGACTTTGTAACAAGTAATACCCCCAAGGAATGGGCCTCATCTAACAGACACACCCTAAAAAGATAATTGATTGTAACTTGAAATGTATAAAACTCCAGACAATGAAATTTGGCTGAATAGAAGGATTAAGTGTGTGAATTGATTGTGCCAAATTTGAGCCTAATCCGATAACACCTTCATGTCGGTTGCTATGGAGTTTTAATTCCACCTTTCATGCCCCACACAACTAGCGCTCTTTGCCAGCGTGCATGAATGAGCGTGATCTTTGATGCCGTTTTTCTCCCCTTTCCTGATAATGGCTTATGTGCAGGTCCAATCTTTTGAACGGTGTTTTAACTGGGTTAGCCTAGTCCAATTTAAACAAATTTTATACCATTCTAAAGCTTACGATGTCTTCTTTCAGCCCATATAAAAAACTCAATATCCAATTTTTGCGACTTATTGATCGAAATGTGGTGACAGGTCACATTTGTTCTCCGTCACTTCCTATACAGCTTGCTGAGGCCCTGAATATGGAAGTGTCTCAAGTTGAAGATTTTCTCTTGGGAGATGATAAGGTAGGCATCTACAGAAATCTCCATCATGTATGTGGTCTATCTCCCCTCTTCCTTTATCCTCCTCTACCCTCTGTCGCCCCACTCCCAATTTGCCTTAAAGACACAATTTAACATTGTGGAACATAAATTTGAAAAAAAAAATTGTCAAACTTTGATATCTGAGCTACAGAGTAGTGCTCAATTGGACAAATAAATATCCTGGAATGCAAAAGTTTGGATAGTTATACTGCCACTGGCAAGGTAGGTATTGATAAGCGTCATGTGTCACTTATATCTTGGGTGGAGTGTAAAGTAATCTAGATCTATATTACATTAGTCTGTGAGAGGAAATGGGCAGGTGAACCCGGTCAAACTGGGTATTCATCATGGATACACATGAATTATGCACTGGTTGAAGATTTGTCTTTAAAGGCAGAGTAGGAGATCTTCATCACCCAAGAAAACTGTAATTGTATTCTTCTTTTTTGACTTCAGCTAGTGTTTCATTTTCAAAGAACATGTTTTTTTGCCTATATATATGTAGCTCTCTACCTTCTCAATTATTATACTCTCTACTGTAATCGTATAGTTTTGCAACTTGTTACTCATCATTATTTTACTGAACCATCCATTGTAAATTCCTGTGTCTTTGTAATTCTAGTTTGATATGATCGAGGACTTCTTTGCTGCTGACGGTGCCCGCAAGCTGATGTTTTTCTATCAGGAGACTGCTGGACGGGATACGCTGTATTCTCGCACTGATACATCCAGCATCGTGACCCAACCGGCTCAGAAGCGCCTCTTCCTTACATCAGGTAAAGTATCAGTTACAGACTTTAACCCGTTGAAGATGGCTTGATTTTGCTTTAACATGTATTTCCCATAGACCTTGTGATGAGATATTTCTTCTCTTGTCTGCAATGTGTAAAGATACGTGTAATGATGAGTAACAAATTTGCTAATTATTGGAAGTCTAGTTGATCGCCTGTATTTGTTTTGTTTGAAGAAATTTATGGAAATTATCATGCTTGTTATAGAAATTACCAAGGTATATGTGTGATGGCCTCTGTCAAAACTACAACAATGAGCTGGCAACCCCACAACCCCCTCTCCTCCCCCTCCAAATAATAAAAGCGGGTATAGGATGGGGTAAATCTATCTAATAATAATAGAAATGGTAACGATGATTATGACAATGATTACGAGAATGAAAATGAGAAAGATGATAAAGATGATGATGGAGATGATGATGAAGATGATGATGAAAATGATGATAAAGATGATGATAAAGATGATGAAGTTGATGATGAGGATGAGGATGAAGATGAAGATGATGAAGATGATGATGAAGATGATGATGAAGATGAAGATGATGATAAAGATGATGAAGGTGATGATGAGGATGATGTTGAAGATGATGATGAAGATGAAGATGATGATAAAGATAATAAAGATGATGAAGGTGATGGTGAGGATGATGATGAAGATGAAGATGAAGATGATGATAAAGATGATAAAGGTGATGAAGGTGATGATGAGGATGATGATGAAGATGATGATGAAGATGAAGATGATGATAAAGATGATGAAGGTGATGGTGAGGATGATGATGAAGATGATGATGATGAAGATGATTAAGATGATGATGAAGATGATGAGGAGGATAATGATGATGAATATGATGAAGGTGAATTTTTTACTACTCAATCTCCCTTGTGCCTCATATTAACTTATACACTGGCACCGTACACTTCATCAAATTACACAAGGAATGACAGATACAGTATATGTTGTAATCTTGTCACCAGTAAGTTGTTTAAGAATATTTCATGATCTAGTAGTATTGTCATCTTTTGATTTCTTTTTATCTGTCAGTTTAATGGCCCTTGAACTTATTTCATTACGTAGTGATAATCTATCATAACTACTCGATGTCCTTTTTTCGTGCGTAAGTTTTAGTACTTTATCGAATGGTCATCCATCCGGTAATTGACCACCAAAGACAAAACTGGTTATTTATTTTTTTTTTTTATTAAGCAATCACAATCGCCCAGACTATGACGGCTTGTGATTGAGTGATTCAAGTCTGTCAATTTCTTCTCAGAATGGCAATGGTGACATATATGTTGTCAATGCAAAGAGGGGTATTTAAGAATGCATTGAGTCATGAATTTACAAACAAATAGTGGGAATATTGCCACTTTTCTCTGCATTTTGTCCCTCATGTTAGTGGGAGTTTTTGTGACAGCAGTGTAGTCCCGTATATTGAAAAATTTGCTATGGCTTTCTTCCATTTTTTTCTCTGGTAATGTTATCCAATAGCTAACAGTTTTTGGTCCAGTTATCAGCATTTTCAAAATACTGGACTACTTCAGCTTTAAAGGCCCACTGTCATGACAGGATGAAAAATGCCCTCTTTTGACTAAAATCATATAAATGGAGCACCAATGACACCCATAATGTAACAGAAACTGCCACTACAGTGTGGAAAAAATACAACATTTCTTTTCCCCCCACAATTTGTACATTATGGCACTGCAAGAGTCCATGTTAATGAATATGTGCCTGTATTCCAGGACTAGTTGACATCCTCTTTGTGGTTGAGTTGACCCGTGACAGTGGGCCTTTAATAAATTTTCTATCCATCAAAACTGACAGGTACCTCAGAAGGCCTGAGCGGCATGTGCTACTTCTTCCTACGGTCCACCAACAAGGCCATCACGGTGGCCAACATCGCGGCCGAGGTCAACTTTGGCATGATGGACTGCTCTGGGGGCAAGATCCTGGATGGATTTAAGACCATGCTGGCCAAAGTCATGATGCCAGCTCTCAAAACACACGAGGTAGCTATCTATTCATTCATTTGTTCATTCATTCTTTTATTCATTCATTTGTTCTCTTCTGAAAACACATTCTTTCATTCATTCATTCATTTGTTCATTCTTCCATTCATTCATTCATTCATTTTTTTCTCGTCGGAAAACACATTCTTTCTTTCATTCATTTGTTCTTTTCTTCTCAAAACACAAGGTACCATTTCTTTCTTTCAGTCATTTGCTCTTTTATTCTCAAAACACAAGGTACCTATTCTTTCATTTATTCTTTTATTCTCAAAACACACGAGGTACCTATTCTTTCATTCATTCATTCTTTTATTCTCAAAACACACAAAGTACCTATTCATTCATTCTTTCATTCATATGTTCTTTTATTGTGGAAACACATGAAGTACCTATTCTTTCATTCTTTTATTCTCAAAACACACGAGGTACCCATTCATTCCTTCATTCATTTGTTCTTTTATTGTGGAAACACATGAAGTACGTATTCTTTCATTCTTTCATTCATTTGTTCTTTTATTCTGAAAACACACAAGGTAGTACCTGCTCTTTCATTCATTCATTCATTTGTTCTTTTATTCATTCATTGAATATGTATATATATTATGTATATCAATATCTATATTGAAAGGGATAGAAACCCAGATATTTATCTGCTCTCAGAGAATACCAAACAAGAGAAATAAAACAGTGAAAGTAAATTTGGCTGAACCATTCAACAGTTATGTTCAAAGTTTATTCGTAAATTGGCAACTTTGCTGCTACTTTTTGTGATAAAAGTGTGTAGAGCTCCCCACTGGTTTTGTACACAAATTTCTACAAGTGTTCATTTTTCTGAGATGTCAGCCAAGATCTTGAGCCAATTCTGTCAGGAAAACATGCAGAATGACCTTTGCTGCTACACGCTTAAACAACAAGCAAAAGAAATTTGTATCTTTTATGAAAAGTGAAAAAAAGTAAAATTGTGTTCAAAGTCAATAGGAAGTCATCCGCACTCGCATGACAAAAAGTGGCAGAGTTGCCAGTTGAAGAATTCTTTATTATAAAGATGAAGTAAACCTTGAACATAACTCTTGAACGGTTCAGGAAAATTTGATCAAACTTGCACTTTTTATCTCTCGTATTTTTTTGTATTCTTTGAATGCAGGTAGATGTCAAGGTATCATTTCCCGTTAATTTTCCAACTTATGGTGGTACGTTTTGTAGCAACAGGTCACAGTGTGAATTCTCGTGTTTTGGGGTTAAATTATAATAATCATATGATTCCTTATTTCTCCTCTTCCAGAACTGGGGTGAGATCAAGGACAATGGCCAGGTGTCAGAGTTCATGGAACAGCTGGAGAAGTTCATCAACAGTCTGGGAACGGCCAAGTCCAACATGGACGGCAGGGTCCAACTGTGTGAGCATGAGTACCTGGAATCCATGCTGGACTCCCTCAAGTCTGCATCCGACTTCCAGGCAGCTGGTAAGGATATTATAAAATCCTAAATAGAAATATCAAGCATTTTTCTAATTATTGTTTGAGAATACAGTCATGAAGAGCAAACCTGCTGGTTCAATGAAAATTAATATTTCTGAAGTTAGAATTGTGTTAAATTATATATTTCCAAACAATATAAATCCACAAATACATCGAAAATGTGCATGTTTTTCACATTGCACACTCACAAAAAACTGGTATAACAATTCAAAGTTGTAGCAAAATATCAAATGCACACAGATTTATGATAAATTTAGTAAGGGCTGTCTCCATGCTACATAAAAATAAAAGAGCAAATTGTTTTGCTGTCATACTGTTTGTATTATTATACCCCCGCCAAACGAAGTTTGAAGGGGGTATATAGGAATCAGCCTATGGGCGATCGGGTGGTCGGGCAGGCGGTCGGTAGGTCGGTCCGTTGCAAATCTTGCGGATCGAACTACTTTTTCAGTTTTCAACCAAACCTCACGAAAATTGGGTCACACATTGGTCTGTGCAAGACACATTTTTCGCATGTGTCGGAAACTGCGTTGCAATGGTAACGGCAAATTATAGCAAAAATCAGGTAAAAATCTTGCAGATCGAACTACTTCCTCAGTTTTTGACCAATCCTCGTGAAAATTAGGTCACACATTGGTCTTGAGGTGGAGATGTGCAAGACATACTTTTTGCATGTGTTAGAAACTGCGTTGCCATGGTAACGGCATACTTATGGTAATAAATCAAAAATCTTGCAGATCGAACTACTTCCTAAGATTTTGACCAATCCTCGTGAAAATTGGGTCACACATTGGTCTTAAGGTGAAGATGTACAAGACATACTTTTTTGCATGTGTCAGAAACTGTGTTGCCATGGTAACAGCATATTATGGCAATGAGTCAGGTATGTGATGAGGCAGGGGTATTAATCACCTTCAGTGATATTTCTAGTTGGCACTTGTTAAGAGGTACTAGTTGTGCCAGCAACATGTTATAGGCTAATGACATGATTGGGAACACTTGAAAATGCCTCATGAAGCAAATGAGTTTGGATATATAGTACCTGGAGTGTAAATCTTGGCTGGAAGATTTTATGAACATACAAGTATTGATTTACTTGCATGACCCCCAAAACCCATAGAAAGCTACACAACAGATGTGCCTGTCACAAGGGACACTGATGATGTTTTTTTTTTTTAAATGAGTCAACATTTGACGACAACATTTTCACATCAGACTCCGTGCATAGTTTACTTGATTCCAGAATAGTTTTACCCAAATTTGAGGACTACCTCCAATTATGCTATTTACCTGTAAGAGTTAACAATTTGATTTGCTGGGCAAAAATCCAGACGTGGTAACCAGAAACTGGATTGTTTTGGAGTTATGTGTATAACCTTTCAAAATTGAATGGTTTTCCTTAGAAATTCAGATATTATCGAGACAAGACCTCTTCACTCATTTAGTACGTTCAACGTGTCTTCATTTTATGAAAAATATCATGTATAGTCATTTTACTGACATATATCTTTGGAATTAAGAAGTATGATTAACCCTATGTTAACTGGCGGGGGGGGGGGGGGGTTCAATTGACCCCCCCTCCGACGAATTTCGCGACCATGCCGCCGCGCAATTTTTTTACCGTCGTCGCTCACTGACTTTTACTTTCAGGTCTTGCGCATCTTTTGAGACCGTTTTCGTCGAAAATCGGACATACCATTACGACGCTGGGCGACTTTTTATACATGCATGTCAACCCAAAAATCGCTCAAAAGCGTAATT
>JZLH01S0621436.1:0-20384 GCA_001188425.1 Eucidaris tribuloides | reverse complement strand
GGACTCCTTCAAGTTGCATCGACTTCGGAGGTGGTAAGGATATTATAAAATCTAAATAGAATATCAAGATTTTCTAATTATGTTTGAGAATACAGTATGAAGAAGCAAACCTGCTCTTTGGTTCAATGAATTATAATTTCTGAGTTTGAATTGTGTTAATTATAATATTTCAAACCATAGTAATCCACAATACATCGAAAATGTGATGTTTTTCCTGCAATCACAAAACTGTTAACATCAAGTTGTAGCATATATCATGCACAAGTTATGATAAATGTTAGTGAAGGGCTGTCTCATGTAATAAAAATAAGAGAAATTGTTTTGTGTCATACTGTTTGTATTAGATTATACCCGCAAGATGTTGAAGGGTGGTTAATAGGAATCAGCCTATGGGCGATCGGGTGGTCGGCGGCGGTTCGGTAGTCGGTCCGTTGCAATCTTGCGGATTCGAATACTTTTCAGTTTAATCAACAAACTCACGAACATTGCGGTACATTGGTCTGTGCAGAACTTTTCTCGCATGTGTCGGCGAAACTTGCGTTGCAATGGGGAACGGCAAAATTATTAGGCAACACATCAGGTAAAATTTGCAGATTCGAATCTACTTCCTCGCATTTTTGGACCAATTCCATCGTGAAAATTAGGTCAACATGCGGTCTTGGCAGGTGGAGATGTGCAGATGTACTATTTTGCATGTGTTAGAAACTGCAGGTTGACATTGGTACACTAGGCGATGCTTAATGGTAATAATCAAAACTTCTTGAGATCGAACTGAACTTCCTAAGATTTGACCAATCCTCGTGAAAATTGAGGGTCACACATTGGTCTTAGGGTAGAAGATGTACAGGACATACTTTTTTGTCAGGGAGCATCAGGTCAGGAAACTGTCGTTTAGCCATTGGTAACAGCATATTATGGCAATGAGTCAGGATATGGTGATGAGCAGGAGGCTATTAATCACCTTCAGTGAATATTTTAGTTGGCACTTGTTAGAGGTACTAGTCGCTGGGCCAGCAACATGTTATAGCGCTGAATGACATGAGTGGAGGAGACATTGAAAAATGCCTCATGAAGAAATGAGTTGGACTATATATACCTGGAGTGTAAAATTCTTCGGCTGAGAAATACTGGTTATGAACCATACAAGTATTGATTTATTGCATGACCCCCAATAACCATAGAAGATAACACACAGAATGTCTGCCTGTCAAGGGACACTGATTGGATGTTTTTTTTTTTTTAAATGAGTCCAACATTTGACGAACCAACATTTTCAAATCAGACTCGTGCATGTTTACTGATTCCAGATAGTTTTTACCCAGACAAATTGAGGACTGACTCCAATTATTCGCTATTTACCTGTAGAAGTTAACAGCTGATTTGCTGGGGCAAAATCAGACGTGGTACCAGAAATGGATTGTTTTGGAAGTTAGTGTTGTAGTAACTTTCAAATGATATGGTTGTTCCTTAGCAAATTCAGATATATATCGAGACAAACCTCTTCACTCATTTAGGTACGCTTCACGGTCTTCATTTTATGGAAAAATATCATGTTATAGTAATTTTACTGACATATATCTTGTAATTAGAAGCTATTGATTTAACCTATGTTAACTGCGGGGGCGGGGGGGGCTTGTGTCAAATTTGACCCCCCCCCTCGAGAATTTCGCGACGATGCGCCACGCGCAAATTTTTTTTTACGCGTCGCTCACTGAACTTTTTACTTTCAGGTATCCTTGCGGATTTTTGAGCACGTGTTTTTCGCGAAAAGTCGGACTACCGTTACACCGATTGCAAACTTTTATTATAACTGCATGTCAACCCCAAAATGCTGCAAAACGTGATTCGTGTACAAAATCAAGTGGAAATTGTCGTTTCAGCCAAAATCATAAAATGCTATGAATCATTTGTTGTTTTACTGGTGAAATCGAATTAAATTTTAGGCTCACCTGAGCCAAAGCTCAAGTGAGCTATTGCGATGCTTTTCGTCCGGTTCCGTGCCGTCCGTGCGGTGTGTGCTTCCTAGTGCAGTAAACTTCCAGTTTTACACATTTTTAGCTTTTCTTTCAAATGCCAGTTGATTAGGATTTGGCCGAACTTGGCGAGGAATGATCCTTAGGGCAGAGTGGGAGTCAAGCGTCTCAAAATGGTACTCCTGGCCCCGTGAGCGGGCGCCAGGGGCAGGAGCGCCTTAAGGGGGCGCGGCAAAAGTAGCCCGTGTTTCAAACATCTTCTTCTCTGTAGATCCACATTCTGTTGTGTAGATCCTCTCGTAAGTCTCGTTGTGCTTACATTAAATGTTCCTCATATGATCAATGCCAGGGTGTACCGGTTTGGCCTAAAGGGAATGGCAAAAGTGTGTGGGATGGGCCAATGAGGATAAGTTCAATTCCCATCAATGGATTTAGACCAAACTTAGGTGGGAATGATCCTCAGGGGGTAGGGGATAGGAGTTCCTCGGAATGACACCAGGCCTGGGGCCAAGGGCAGAGGCCTAAAGGGCCCCAAACTAGGTAACTTTCTAACACAAGCCCATTTGTACACCAAACATTGCGCCGTGGTAGAATGGCTGTAACTGGGACCTCAATGTACATTTGGGGTCAAAGGTCACTTAGCAATGTCAAAGGCTCAAATTATAGTTAAAATGTTTCTTTGAGTTGTTATTGGCCCATTTTGTGAACATAACTTGGCGATTGTAAGATGTACATGCTATAGTTGACCTCAATGTCTAAAATTGGGTCAAGGTCACTAAGTAGAGTCATGGTCAAAGGTCAAATGTTAAGATACTAGGGCATGCTTTGTTTTTATCAAAATGGATGTCAAAATTTAATTAAACTTGGAAAAATCAGCTATACGTGTATGGCAAGGGGATGCAAAGTTTTCCAACTGGTTCATTTGGGTACATGGGTGCCTAGATATCAGGCTCCAAGGGCCAAAAGTATTCATATAGCTGATGTTTTTTCTATGGATACCATAGAGAGTTTGCGAGAACTCAGGTGAGCGAAAAAACAATGAAAACAAAAGGTCGAAAAAACAGAGAAATACATAAGAAATTCACAAAACAATAAAATACATAAGAAATTAATTCCATTTCGGCAAATGTTTTTGTAGATAATTGTTAGAAATGTCAAAATGAGTATTTTCACCAAAAATTAGCATTCTACTAGCTATTGTAAGTGAGTTATAGGTGAAAACAAAATTTCATACACTTATTTGCGTAATTAATTCCTTAAAAAAATAGAAAAAATTATTTTTTTGAAAATTTTACTATACAGTCGTGTAGTTCACATCCAGCTCTATGGGCATGCAAATTTTGGCGGCGATCGCGCGATCGGCGGCCGAGATCTGAAGGGGGGGTCAAATTGACCCCCCCCCAGTAAAAACCTGGTCTGAAATAGCTCAGTTAAAATAGGATTAAGAGGTTTTCCTGCCAAACCGGTGTGCCATCAGTATCCCGTTGAGGTTACGCGTGGGTGAGCCTGCGTTTTGTTAGCACCGAAAGTGTTAATAATCCCTACCTAATTTGGTGTCCTCTTCCCACCAGCCGCGGCCCCGGACACCGTCGAGAAGCTGGAGGAGCTCATCCTGATGTGGCTGAAGCAGATCGTCCAGGTGCTGGCCGAGAGCGAGCAGATGCGCAAGGAGGCTGACGACATCGGGCCCTCGGCCGAGCTGGACCACTGGAAGAAGCGCATGGCCAAGTTCAACAGCCTCCTGGACCAGATCAAGAGCCCCAGGTGCAAGGCGGTGGTGGGCGTGTTGGTGGCCGCCAAGTCCAAGGTGCTGAAGCAGTGGAAGGACCTGGTAAGAGACGTGATAACAACATTTATTATAACCTGTTGTCTCTGAAGATTCTGTAATTCCCATAGAGTTAATGCATTACACATCCGGTTATCGTAGCCAATGGGTTAGGCTAACATTGTGAAGCTTCAAATAAAAAAATGTCAAACTCTGATATCTGAGCTTCATAGTAGTGCTTAACTCTTAACGTGCCGAAGTCGCAAATCTGCACCACATAATGCACACAATGCCCATAGAACTGTAATTTCCCTGGCACGTTAAGAGTTAAATGGAAAAATAAAATAATTTGGCCAAACTGTCGCTAAAACAGTTTCATATGTCCTTTATTGTATTGAAGAAAATATTATCCCAAGTTGCTGGTGTAAATACTTCAAAATGAGTTTCTTTGGCCAAAACCGTTCATATTATATGGCATTCATTTTTGTGTGAGAATTTAACATGCTGATTGTCTTTCAAGAAGAAACACAAATAAGGCAGTATATTATCCAAGAATTGAGACATGCCTTTTTAACTCTTTATCCTGTTTCATCGGAGTATTTGTATTCTCATCTTGTCTTGGTCTTGAGACCACTTTTGTGATGGGAGTTATGTATTAGACTACTTCTCTGATATCATATCTGAATGAGCTTGAATCATACTTGATCTCTGATTTTATCAAACCTCCAGGATCGCCGCATCACTGATGCTGCCAATGAGGCCAAGGACAATGTCAAGTATCTCTACACCCTGGACAAGTTCTTTGGACCGCTCGTCAAGTGTGATCCGGTAAGTCAATTTCCTGTCATGCAGTATGCAAGCAGGAGAGACCATGTCCTTGCCATGTCTTATGTCAATCATTCATGACAGACCAGTAGTGAAGATTTTGTAGATACATTAGATTTTACACATCATGAAAATCTGGAAACTGAATATCCCATTTCTTCATCTGACAAATCATCCAACATCCATTCTTCATCTTTTTCTTGTCCTTCCCTCAGAGCATGATAAGAAATTTCTTACTGGAAGTTCCAGGATTTTGTCTCATCTCATTAATTATACACCATTCATGACAACTGTGAAGTTACATTTGGTATGCCAATCATTAAAATCTTGAAAATTAGCTCCATTTCTCCAGCTAACCAACAAACCATCATCCATTCTTCATCTTTCTCTCATCCCTCTTTGAGAGCATGATGATTGAGCATATCCTCAGCCAACTAAGAATTTCACACAGGAGAAGTCATGGCCTTGTTTTCTCTGTATGTCCATCATTCTTTACAGACCAATAGTGACGATTGTGTAGTTAGGAGAGATGTTATACATTAAAATCTGGGAACTAAACAGCCCAATATCTCCAGCTGACAAACCATCCAACATCCATTCTTCATCTTTTTGTCATCCTTCCCACAGAGCATGATTAAAAATTCCTCACAAAAATTCACAGCAGTGTCTTATGTCATACATTACAGGCCACTAAGTTGTAATTGTTAAGTTACATTTAGTATTAGTAAATCATTAAAATCTGGAAAATTAGCTGCATTTCTCCAGCTAACCAACAAACCATCATCCATTCTTCTCCCTTCTCTCATCCCTCTCTCAGAGCATGATGATCGAGCACATCCCCAGCCTGATGAATGCCATCCGCATGATCCACAGCATCTCGCGGTTCTACAACACCTCAGAGAGGATGACCTCCCTGTTTGTCAAGGTCACCAATCAGATGATCACCACCTGTAAGGCCTACATCAACAGGGATGTCAGCAAGATCTGGGAGCACGAGAGGTGAGGAAGCATTCATGAACTTTCTAATGTATCATTCATGAGTTCTCTAATGAATCATCCATGAGCTCTTCCATGAACCATGCATGAGCTCTCTGATGAATTATTCATGAATCTTCCAATCAATCATTTATGAGCTATCAAATGAATAATTCATTAGCTCTCTAATGACTCGTAAATTCTCCAGTGAATCATTCATGAGTTCTCCAGTGAACCATTTATGAGCTCTCTACCGAGTTATTCATGAACTCTCCAATGAATCATTCATGAGCTCTTTAATGATTCATTAATGAGCTACTCTAACCAGCTTTGACTATTGCCTAATAAACTACATAATTACAATTTTTTGTGTTCTTTCGGAGATGCCTCTAGGGATTGGGCTGAACAAGTGATAATAAGATGAAACTCATTTGGTTCTTTTGGAAAGTCAAAACAAACAAACAAGCAAACAACTGTTTGTTCAAGAATAACACATGCTCTCTGTAATTTATCTCACAGAAATGGTACATACACTTCAAACATAGCCCTGGAAAAACTAAATTTTGGGTGGGATTTCTGTGAAAAGTTTAAAGAAGTTAACCCCTATAAAATTTTTGTAGAGATACCACCATGACATGATGCCCCCACAGCAACAACCTCTCATCCTAAATGAATTATTACATCAGAATAAATACATTTTCTTTGTATTTGAGCAATTTTGAGTAATGGGGAAAGAGTTGTCAAACTTGAAACTTTATTTAAACCTTATTTTAATTTGCCTATTTCAGACCAGGTTTTTACTGGGGAGGCTCCCTTTGATATCGGCCGCAGATCATGTGAGCGCCACAAAAATTTGCATATCTCATATCCCTCATCTCATTTTACAGGCCCGAGTTGCTGAAGCGGCTCAATGACTGTATCAAGCTGAATGACGAGTACCAGAAATGCTTCCACCGTACCAAGGAAAGGCTGAAGGAGACACCCGAAGAGAGGCAGTTTGAGTTCAGGTCAGGGATCATTCCTTCATGTTGGCTAAATATTTATAATGGCTACACAATAATGATTTTTTTTCATTAACCCGTTGGAGACTGAGAACAAGATATCTTGGGCTGGGGTCTATGGAGAATGTATGTTATTGTGAAATCAAATCATCTCCAATAGATTAACCCATCCACACACTGGGTTTATTTTGGGAAGGATTATAACCCTATTTCATCATTCAAATTGGCAACATATTTTTTTATTTCTTTGAATGACACTTCAAAAAAGAGGTGTTATGCATTACAAATTAAAAAAAACAAAAAAACGATTTTATATAATTTTCTGGTCAAACATTGCCAATTTGTGTGAGGTATAGTGGATTTTCAATCATTAAAAGCGTTGCCAATTTGAAGATTTCTTGATCATTTTTCTTTTGAAAAATCCTGCGATTTACTCGTACATTGGACTGTGATAAGTATAGGCTCAAATTGAAGGGAAAAATTTTCCTCTTTCTTTTGAGATATTTTCCTTTATTTTTCTACTCCTAATTCAGGAGTTATGATAAACCACAAAATATGGGATTTGTGCGTGGATGGGTTAAATTTGTTATCTGCAAGTTATAGTGATAAGCATGGCATTATGTATTGTTGTAAGGATACTTGATCAAGGGGGTTGAAAGGAGTGTGTTTATTGCAGTTCCTATTCCTCTCTTGCTCCTGCATTCCTGCAATACAAATTATCTCTATTACTAAGACTTCATTTCCCATTTTTCTGAAAAAAATATCACATTATATTTGCTTTTCTAGCAGATCAAATACATCTCAATCTTTCTAAAATACATTTCCTCCATGTATTTTATTATAACATGATTATTTTCAGCACTCGTTCCCTTTAATGATATAATTTATTTTAATATTTGAATGGTTGACTCTGTCACAGATGCAGTGGAAATTTATCTTTGTTTTCTTTGACTCCTTTGTGTAATATGTTATGCATCTTTCTTCTTAGATATTTACTTATCATCAACCCATTGAGGAGTAGTCAGGGATCTATAGGAAATATGTGTGATAGCAAAATTAACTATGTTCAGTAAATTAATGAATACATTTTCATGGTACATATTACAGTTCGGCCTCGATTATACGGCCATCGATTATACGGAGATCTCTGTTATCCGGACAATGGGCTTATCAGTCATTACGTGCAATTGATACACCTTTATCAGAAGTGTACACAGAAACCTGCTGGTTATCAGGGACAGTAAATAAAGTGTCACATGTGTGAGGTCTGTTGCAATTTGTGCATGGTCTTTGGGTTGTTTATACAACAACTTATGGCAAGTATACCTCCCCCTATACTGTGTTTGTACATTATCTCTCTTATCCGGCCATATCACTTATCCGGATGGCTGCTGGTCCCAACATAGCCGGTTAATCGAGTTCGAACTCTACCTGTGATTTTCCCAATTACAGCGAGAACTACATCTTTGGCAAATTCGACACCTTCTGTCGTCGCCTCCAGCGCATTGCCGACATGGTTAATACGATGGAAAGCCTTAGTGGACTTGGTGATGTCAAGATAGAAGGCATCGATGCCCACTTCATCCGGTTCCAGGGAATCGTGGCTACTTACAAGAAGAAGAATTATGATGTCCTCGACCACCGCAAGGGAGAGGTAAGAATAATATCAATAATAGCAAATTCTTTTAAAACACATTTCAGGACTGAAAGCGCTATCATTATTCACAATCATGTATACAAGTTACATAAAATGAAAAGATATTGTTGTGATACTCGTAGAACAATTCCTTATTCAATTCTAAATTTAAAAGAGGCCTGTAGAATACTTAAAGACACAGGCTAACATTGTGGAGCTTCAAATTAAAAAAAACCTTTGCTATAATGAGCTACATAGTAGTGTATGAATGGACACACAAACACCCTAGAATACAAAAGTTTGGAAATTTATGCTGCCACTGGCAAGATATGAATGAATAAACAATTAATACTCGGGGCGAGTACAAAATAGCTCAGATCTACACTCAGTAAGTCTATGGGAGGAAATGGGCAGGTGAATCCGGTCAACTTACGATTTTCACTTTTTTAAAGCACTAAATAATCATTTTGAAATACATTTTTTACAGGGCTTCAATTTCAGACCTTATCAACGACACTGGTAGCATGGGGAATCATGTAGCTCAGATTTTTTTTAACTGGAAACAATGTTATACAATGCCTTTAATATGTGATTACTGAAATTGGTGTGTTTTGGTTGTTTCTTTTAAGAGTTTGTGGATTATTATTATAATTTTTTTTTTTTTTTGGGGGGGGAGAGAGTTTCAGAGGGTGGGGCACTGAAAGCCCCCCCCCCCCAAAAAAAAAAAAATGTTTTCTGCTGGGATACCTGCTGGAGTTGTGTAAATAATCTTTAATGGTCTCTGTAGTATGTACAGTGTGTCTCAAAAATAATTGTGCAAGTCAAAAGCTCCCTCTTTGGTCATGAAAAAACAATTTTGTGCCGTCATGCTTACGTCACCATCAAGGGCATAGTCTTAGCTGTCAAATGCCGTTTGTTCTGTTCAGTTTGCTTGTCTTAATCTTCAGATATGTCAATTTAAAGAAGAAAGAGTGAAATCACAATTGTGCCACTTTTACTACAGTCAAGGATAGCATCAGGCCCTCTTCCTGTAAAAGTGACGCAATCGTGATTCCACTGTTTTGTTGTTTACAAGATATCTCGAGATTAAAACAAGTAAATAGAATAAAACAAACAGCATTTGAAAGCTAAGACTGTGCTCTTGGTGTGTACGCAAACATGTGTCACAGCAGTGTTTTCTAACTGTCAAAGATGGTGCTTTTCACTTCGAACAATTTTTTGAGACTTGCTGCAACATGTCTCTAAAAATATACAAGTTAAAAGCGCCCTCTTCGACAGTTAGAAAACACTCTTGTAACATGATTCTTACATCAACGTAATGGGCAAAGTCTTAGCTTTAAAATGCTATTTGTTTTGTTCCATTTGCTTGTTTTAATCTCGAGATATCTTGTAAACAACAAAAGAGTGGAATCACAATTGTGTAACTCTTACAAGAGATTGTAGTAAAAGTGGCACAATTGTGATTTCACTATTTCTTCTTTAAATTGGCATATCTCAAGATTAAGACAAGCAAATTGAACCAAACTAACGGTATTTGAAAGCTAAGACATGCTCTTTAAGTTGATGTAAGCATCATGTCACAAGAATATTTTGTAATTGCCAAAGAGGGCGGTTTTCCCTTGCACAATTTTTTTTTGAGACACACTGTATGTGGAAATAGGTTCAAAATGTACTGAAGGGAGAAACCACTGAGTGACTTTACTGCGACAGTGTTATCCTTATGTATTCATTTATTTCTTTGTTTATTTAATTGATTTGATTGGAATGTTTGTTTAGGATAATGTTGATATTCATGTTTACATATTGTTTATAGTTTTTCCCAATTTATTTCCCTTCTCTTCACAGTTTGACCAAGACTACATGGAATTCCGTTCCCAGATCGACAGCTTGCACAGCGCTCTGCAGAACTTTGTTGACGGCTGGTTTGATAAAGCTCTTACGGTGAGTTAACTGACACGTTTGCCCCGATTTGACGTGAAGGGAAGTTAGTGTAGAAGTCTCGTTTCTCTGATGCTATCCGAAATCCATTGTCATAAATGTGATGAATAAATAATATTATTACTGTCATATTACAGGTGTTGTTTTCAAGGAGTTGAACATTTTAAGCAGATTTGTGTGCACATGCAAGATAGACCTGTTGAGATTTGTAGCTGAAATTAAGTCCCAAAAATATGAATCATGAAATTTTGTGTAGATACACATATCTTTAAAAAATCTCTAAATTTGAAGTTATTTTGTTCATTGGAAAAGTGCAAGTCAATGTGTACTATACTTTTGTAACATATTTATTTGTTGATTTGCATATAAGATATGTATTTTCTGGAATGGTTGATGGGGCCTTATTGTTTTTCAATCACCAGTAGATGATTTATCATGAATTCTTTGAGGATCAAATACTTTTATTTAGTTCTAAACTTGTTTAGTTCCCAAGACTTTGTATAATAACAGTTCTGTTGAATTAGAGAATTAGACCCATCATTATATTAATCCAAAAGGCCAGTTCATAATAACACTTTGCTCATGTGAGGAACAGTCAAAGGTCATTTGTATGAAGGTTGTGTAAGAAGACATTTACAAAAAATAGCTCAATGTGAAAAGGTATGCAATAAATCATGCATGCACGAGATGCATCAGCTGGAATGGGCAAGTGAAGGTACTCTTCTCAACAGAAGGCAACTAAAGCTGTTAAAGGCATCATACAACAATGTTTCCAGTTGAAAAAATCTGAGCTTCATGATTCCCAATCCTACCAGTGTCTCTGATACGGTCTAAAAATGAAACCGTGAAAAAATTGCAGTTTAAAACGATCATTAAGTGCTTTAAAAAAGCGAAAATCATTGAGAGACCATTTCAGGTTTCCCCCATAGACTGCTGTGTTGCAGAATTTCCTATCGGCCGAGATTAATTAATGTGCCAATTTGTATCTGCACATATTGCACTAGTGACAGCATAACTGTCCAAACTTTTGTGTTGTAGGGTGTTTATTTGTCCATTCAAATGCTGTCCAGATATGTCAGATAGCAAAGTTCGACAATTTTTAAACGGGTCTTCCACAGTGTTATATAGCATCTTTAATGCAGACCATCACCTTAAGAATGGCTGCACTCAGATGCCTCACTAGAAGAGCTACCTACTCTTAAAAGATATATGGTATTATGGGGTCATTTGTACGATCTTACTATGAACTTTCATATTCATTTCATCTCACTTTCTTACAACCACAGACGGAGAAAGCTCTCGACCTCCTGTCCAAGTTCGAGAAGATCAGCGGGGCCAACCTCAACCTGAACGAGAAGTACATGCGCGTCCTCAGCAACTACGGCCGCGACCTGGAAGCGATTCGCAAGCTGTACCAGAAGGGGAAGGAGGACCCACCCACCCCTCGCAATATCCCACCCGTGGCGGGTAAGATTGTCTGGGCACGTCAGCTGTACAGGAAGATAGAACAACCGATGAGAGCCTTCAAGAGGAAGCCGGAGATACTGCGTGTAAGTAGCTTGAGTCGCTTCCTAGCACTGGGAAAAGTAGATTTCAGATGGTAAAACAAGTTCAAAGTGCTGATGTCTTATGTCATGGTATTTCTTTTAATTAATCATATCAATTATTCATCCAATTATTTTGCTGTTTATTTTTTCTTATGTATGTATATGTATGTTTATTTGTTTATTTGTTTATTATTTAGTTAATTATTCTTTCATTCATTTATACATTCATCCATTCATTCACATGATTTTTTTTCTTCCTTACTACAGACTAATGAGGCTAAGAAGCTCATCCGCAACTACAACAAAATGGCTGCTGTACTTCTTGAATATGAGGTAAGTTATTAATACTTCCTATAATCATCAATCCAGATATGTATAATTTTGGATTAATTAGAGCAAAATTGATATGCATGATCATTACACTTGAAATGGAATATTTAACCTAGACCTAATTTGTGACAATATGTAGATGTACATAACTGATACTGTGCATACAATATGTTGTAGGCCTCAGAAAAGTATATTCATATCTATGACCAGAGGCCTTGGGAAAATATATTTATATCTATGACCAGTCTTGACTGGGTAAACTGAAATGACATCATGGCTGTATACAAACTTGATAAAAAAATCATAAAACTAACAACAATCTTTCTCCTCAACCTAGGTCCTATACCACCGTGGTTGGTACCGCGCTGTGGACAACATCCGCTCGGGGCTGAACGCCTCCCTGCTGGTCCGTCACCCGGACACCAAGGAGCTCTTCGTGAACTTTGACCCCCAGGTCCTGGAACTGATTGCCGAGGCCAAGTACCTGGGCAAGATGGGTCTGGAGGTCCCCGAGGCTGCTGGAGTCCTGGTCCTAAGAGAGACCGAGATCAAAGACAGCTATGTCGGGTGAGGATCACAAGTCATGAAATGTGTTACTAAACTTTTGTGTACAGTATGATAATATGTAACTATTAAATTATACGTTTGTTACTCAGAAGAGATTAGTTGTTTTTATGCCTCTACCGTGCAAGGGAGCCTGAAGCATTATGTATTTGGTTTGTCTATCCATATGCCCATGCATCTGTGCACATTTTTATGCCCCCGCCAATGAAGTCTTGAGGGGGCATAAAGCATTGCACCTGTCCGTCCGTACCCCTAATTGGTTTCCGCACAATAACTTAAAAAATATTTGACAGATTTTAAAAATTTTTGGTGTGTGGGTAGATCATACCAAAATACAGGTCGAGTTCGAATTTGGAGTCCGCAGGTCAAAGGTCAAAGGTCACAGCTCATTATATATGCGAATTGGTTTCCGCACGATAACTTTAAAAATATCTGACGGATTTTAAAAATTTTTGGTGTGTGGGTAGATCATACTAAAATACAGGTCGAGTTCAAATTCGGAGTCCGCAGGTCAAAGGCCACAGTTCATTATATATGCGAATTAGTTTCCGCACAATAACTTAAAAAATATTTGACGGATTTTAAAAAATTTTGGTGTGTAGGTAGATCATACTTAAATACAGGTTGAGTTCGAATTTGGAGTCTGCAGGTCAAAGGTCAAAGGTCATAGCTCATGCAGATTGCTTTCACATGATTACTCAATAAGAAATGCTTATTGATCGTGTTAAGCGGGGCATCCGTGTCCTATGGACACACCAAATTTCTATTTTTTTTTTGTGAACAAGATTAAATGTATCACTGGTGGGAGCGAGACACGTTATGGTCTTGTTATATGGTTTTTGGATACAATTTTTTTCACAGACTTCTGTACAGATTTCTCCCAAATCCTGTTCTCCAGTATGACCCTCTCCAACCAAGAAAGCTAAGAATTACTGAAATTTTTCACTTTAATCGAATTTTCATCATTAGTTTCCCATAGATACCATCATTGTTCTGCCCCTCATGACATGACTATGCCAATAATGAAAAAAATTCCTGAAATTCCTTAGATTTAAGTCAATTTCTCATTGTTTATTTCCAACAGACTCCTTGAGATGCTGCAGGAATATGACCGCATCATTGGCACCATCCCCAACATACTGCTGCCCCTGATGACTCCCTTCCGCCAACGTGTGGAGGAGGCCCTCCAGCCTGGGCTGACCAGCCTCAACTGGACCTCTCTCAGTCTGGACCAATGTGAGTCTCAGTTTAACAATCTGTATTTCAGGGCAAGGAAAGTAAATCATCGTATCCGAAGGGATGATTGTAGTTAATCATCTAGTCAAGACTAGGAGTCCTGAGATTAAGACTATACAGAATTACAAACTGGTTCCATTTGTTGAGCATTAGGTCTCAAGATCAAGACCAAGTTGAGAAGAGTAGCCTTTGACTGGTCCTGACAACAGTACTGCAGATACGTTGAGCACATATTGACCGGTTATTATTACTAGTATCAATTTCACAGTAAAGGATATCAAAATGTGACATGGACAGTAAAATCAGGAATCATCATCACAGTCACATTTTTGTTTCCTCAGCTTTTTATGTGGGCCATTCAAATGAAAAAGAATGAAACCATGAGTGAAGATGACATTTGCTTGACAGATTAGCCTCACAGAAATCTACAAATTTCTCAAACCACGTTCATAGCAGAATGGGAAATTAAGGTCACAAATTATTCTTTGTCTTTGTTATGACCATATGCAGGAAATTTGTACAGGCAGATTTTGAAAGTGTTCAGTGTAGTTCACTGTTCAGTATAATTTTGCTGAAGTTATCTCTATAATAGGAGATTCAACAATTAACAATATTCTAGTGGTACTAGGTAGTCTGAATTTCCACTTGCGCCATTATTTCCAAAAATGTCCCTTACCATGGAATTGTCCCTAATCTTATTCACTACCAGCAACACCTCACCAAGAATGTCTGTGTTGCTGTGGGGCATATCCACATATATCATGTAGCAACATGACCACTTTAGGCCAATCAGTAATCAGTGCTGCAATTTTGACTATTGCCAATTGACTTTTGACTCACAGACATCAGCAGTACCTACACCGAGATCCACTTCCTGCAGCACCTGACCAAGCAGGTGTGTGACCTCCTGGAATGCCGCATCGACGACGTCCTCAAGGAGATGGCGTGTACTGCCCTCTGTGACCTGCCCATCCACGAACCCACCAGCATCAAGGAGTTCCTGGCTACCACTGAGAAGACGTGCCACGAGGCCTGTGAGACCCTCACAAGGTACGGCATAATGGTGTAAAATGGTGCAAACATGAACTTGGCAATTAAAGAATTAAAAGATCCATTCTGTAATTTTTTCATGAACTTACATTTTCATCACTGTACTCTGACATAATTTACAAAACCCCACTGAAACTTGTCACCAATGTGGTAATGAAATTTGGCCAGATATGTGATTTATGCTTATATAAAAGATACTACGGGTCTATGACTTCAGAAGTGTTTATACGTCTGATGTAGTTTTGCTTTGTAATGATATATTTGTAACAGCATGGTGGTATCTTGTTATATGAAATGAGAATATAATGATTCTTGATCAAAATGTATGAAAAATTGTTATGGTAGTTTCTGGATAACCACAATTGGACTGTAATTGTATGCAAACATATTCATAACTTTATTTTGCATACATAATGTGGGGTTTCAGTAAACATAATAAGAAAAGTAAAAGCATGTAAATAATCAAATGTATTTAGTCATTGTCTACTGTGTTTTTATCCAGTTTACTTAGGTATAATGTCCACAAAGTAGGATTATTATTCAAAGTCAGATTATCTTTAGTTTACAGTAAAAATGTATTTTGCATTTTCCTGGTAGCTAAAGCTATGGATGGTGAATCTGTTGTTGTATGACCTCACTGTTTCATGTAAATTCAGAACTATTAACTGTAATCATTGTGCGCTTAACAATTTTGTCTATCAGGCAAAGCAAGGCCGTAGAGGGTGCTGTCAAGGATCTGGTGGACATCCTAGTTGGCAATCTCCGAGAAAACGAGAAGGAGAACCTCCACACCAACTACCCGTGTCTCCACCCCGACTCCAAGCACAAGCGGTGCCTGGAGTGCCTTCCGTGCTGCTACTACACCATGCTGGGGAGCTTCAGTCAGCGCAACACCGACGCCCTCATCAAATGTAAGTCGCATGACCTTTCATGTTAACATTGATTTTATGGTCTTCTCTGTTGATATTATTCAGTGGTTGTGCAGCACAATACTTGTTATCATTCTCATAATATGTCATCTGGTAGAAGCAGAGAGACCTGAAACACTGTTACAGTTTGATTGACATCACCTTCAAATGAAGTCAAGGTGCCAATGGGTACTCATGTGACACCATAGAGTACGCTAGTGTTACCAGTAGTTTAACTAATGGCACCTCAATGTGGTGCTGTGGTACTAATAGGGACACTTGAGACACCACAAAGTATACAAGTGTTATACCAACAGTTGAGCTAATGACACCTTCAAGTTTAGCCATGTTAACGAAGGGGATACTTGCATTACCATTAGAAAAGTCCAATTCTTCTACCAACCATAAATGTGACCCCACCAGAGTTATCACTGTATCACTAAACTCACCGTTGGTACAAAACAAACACCTTCTAGTTTGCAACTACAACACCGCAATAAATTGACTTTTCTAGGCACTGGCACCAGACTGGCACCAACAAGCACACCTGGGGCTTCAGTTTGTTGAAAGAAGCCTCTGTGAAAAGAGAACAATCTTTTGTTTGCTAACTATTTCACTACAATAAATTGATCCTTTCCAGGCACCCGGCTTTCCCTGGACACCATCAAGCGGCGCATGCAGACCGGCACCAACAAGTACACCCGTGGCGCCACCGAGAACGAGGAGGCCAAGGTGCCCCTGTTCCAGGCCGACATCGTCCTGGCCATCCCATCCATCGTGCTCCAGCCCAGCCTCGACGACGTCCAGCACACCGTCAACAAGGCGGTGCAGGTCATCCTGAAGATGGCCCAGAACATCCCCCAGTGGGAGCAGACCATCCTCAGCCAGAAGGCCGCCCTCAAGGTAAACAAACAAATAAACAAACATTCAAATAAACAAAGCTTGAAATAATTCTGATACCTCTTTATCAAAAAGTTCGTAAATGCCCATCCCCCAAAACAGAAGTGAACCCAAATGGAGTGTGCTATAAAGTTGATGTTCATTGGATGGTACCATTTTGTAATGAGGGGTGAACATTTTTCTCTACCTTGTCATATTTATAAGCCCAAGCCCCTGCCCCTCTCCCCCCCCCCCCAATAAAAATATAAATGAACCCTAATGAACCCTGATATATCCTCTGCCCTGCAATCAAACAAATAAATGAACCCAACTTGAGTTTGCTATCTATATTGCCTTCAATGCTCATTGGACGGCCCCATTTCAAACTATGGCAGAACATCTCTCTGTCATTTTATTTACCGCTGTCTTTCAATTTTTGTGTACTCTGAACTAAACCATTCCCAGGAAATTGATTGAGGGTTGAGGGGGATTCTGTCAATTCTCATTTTCTGCAAATCAGCATCTTCTTTTCAAACCTTGCAGCAAACTTCCTTTCCCATGCTTTTCTCCCATATTATGATGGATCATGTAAATTAAATGAACAAATTGCTGAAAATGTCAACTAATTCCTGGTGTACAAAAACATAAAGTCATCAATCATGGACAATTTGATATACCTGTTCTTGTCCACTAGCATGTTATTTTTAGAGTAAAGTTATTATTTGTCATTGCCTCCACCCCTTATGAACACTGTAGAGTTAATGCAATATGGCACCGTTTGAAACAAAATTTGAATATTGTTTATTTAACATTTGAAGGTTAAAAGTTGAAAAGGTATCCTATCAATATTGCCTGAAAATAGGCTTTTACAGTCTGAACAAATGTTTGGTTTTTGATAGAAATTAGTCTTCGGGGGAAAATAATCACATGTAAGACAGCAGCCTGTTCAATACTGAAAAACCTGTAGGCTTGTGTCTTCAGATTGGCGTGTATGTTACTGATATCAGTGATATCTGTGTAAAAATAAGATTTTTTCTTATAAACAACATGCATCCAAACTCCTACACCCAAAACCTCCCCATCACAAAGCAACATCTCCTGCAAAAATGCCTCTTAACCATACTTAAACAGATTTTAAGTTGATTTGATAAAAAGCAACTAACATTCTTACCCTTTTCCCTTGTTTGTTATTGACATATCACCTGGTTTTACGATCCACTTTCTAAATCTTTTGAAGAAAAAAAAACACCCTCTTATTCCTGCACCATTTTGCGTATAGATATATCTTGTCCTGATCATATTAAAGTTTCCATTTTCTGATTTGAAATAACATATATTGGAAGTCTCTTTTTCTTTTTCCCTGTTCATCTTCTACTAAGTTTAGCATGATTTAACCATATTTTTTTTTTGATTATTTTTATTCATTCCCTTTTGTTTGTTTTACTGGAAAAGAATATTTCTTCTGCCAACATATTCAGCCATAGATGGAGGAGAGCTTATACTCCTGAAGCAAGTATTACTCTAAGAAAATATAAAAATAAAGGATTCCTGCAATAGTTTAGAGCAAATCTACAGCAAAATTTGCAATGCAGCAACTTGGCACTGGTGTAGATATCTTGTCATCTCGTAATCTTGAAGTAGATATCTCGTTACTATGTGGCATTGTCATAAATGTTCACCGGGAAGCGTTGCTCTTTGCGAAACAAATCTTTTCACATATTACTATAGTCTTTTTTTTTCAGTATGAGAAAACTGTGTTAGTCTTAGCCAAGCTTTGTGAATAGCCACATAAACCAGAATACAAATAAATTGTTCTATCTTTTCAAAAATTCTGAACTTATATCTTTGTTCCGTACACATGAAGTAATTTGCTTCACCTTTTCTTACTTTTATCCTCTGGTTAATATTTCAAGTTTATCCTACAGGTGTAGTCAGATACCACCAACTATTCCTTCTCTATCTTTTTCTACCTCTTAAATTTCCTCTTAAATGACATTTTTTCAGACCTCTGTGTCCCGGGCCTCACACCTATATCTGCCCAACCATCCATTGCATGTAAACCCCAATCTAGTATGTCACTTGCATCACCCAAACATTTTCAGGAAACTCATGGAAACATGCTTAGACACTGGCAAATCTTTGTGATAAATGACAATAGATTATTGACAAGTTAACCTGTAGGAGACGATTTGGTTTCTAGACGCATTCTCCATAGACCCTATACCAAGATATCTCATACTGGAACTCCAATGGGTTAAAAAGGAGGAAATAACTTTTGTTTGATCCCTTTCTCATTATTTTCATCAGTGACAATTTGGGAGAAAATGTGAAACTGTGAAATATGTATGTCTTGATTTTTTTTGTTTTGGGAGTGGGGGTGGGGTGGAGTGTGGGGGCGTGTGTGACATGGTTTGTTGGGCAGATATGGGCCAGAAAAAAAATACTTTGGCCTGAGTAGACATCTTTTATTTCAGCTGGACTCTCTCAAGGACCTGGTTGCAAGTACCTCTTGTGGTACCTCTAGTAATCTTTCATGTGCTGCTGTTATCTGTTAAAAACCTATAGTTGCATATGCAAGCACCTCGTGGTACCTTAAATCATGTTCAGTGCACTTTTGGTGCAGTTGGTGCGTTTGGTGCATTTGGTGCAATGAGGTTCAGATATGAGATATACACATTGCAAAACAACATATTTTAATTAAATTTGAAAAAAAAAATCCAATATTTAATTGCTTTCCCAATCAAGTCAACACATGTGTCATTTATCCTTTCAAAATAAACCAAAATGATTATAAATTGTAGGATTTTTACAGCACATGAAAGATTTTAAGGGATGCAAGAAACTTTTTTTCGTAGCCTGGAGCTGTCGTTGTATTATAATCCTTATTTTCAGGAAAACTTTGTCTTATTTATTAGCAAATTATCTTACTCTTGTATTCTATATGCTGGTATATATATATATATATCTTCCATGCTTAACTTGCTTTCATTCTAACTGACTTCAATTTACTAACACATTTTCCTTATTTTCATTCTTCATCTAACGTCTCATCGTTTCATTCCCAAGAAACGACTTCCTCCTCAATTATACAGCAAATGGCTACACCATGTAACCGCTCCTCATACAAAAGCAAGTACTCTACCTACAGAACTATATACTGTAGTTGGTACAATAATGATTGATATGGACAGTGATTTGTATACTCAATGTATAATTCTCCATCAGTACGAGGGCAAAATCTAACGTCTGAGAAGAAAAATTTTAAATAGAGCAAATTATGTGTCTATGAAACAAACTTGATAGAGGAAGAGATTATGTGATTTTCTGTTGTTGGTATTTTTCAATCAAGTAAGATCTTTGTTAATATTATGAATAGCTATCTTGAAAGAGTGGAGGCTGACTTTAATATCTTTATACTGCGTGTGAGTTTTATCAACAGACTATGAAATGATGAATGAAATTCAATGCCATTTATGGAAAAAAAACCCATAAAACTCATTTGCTACTCTGAAAAAAAATTCAACTACATGATTAATAGAATAGTTAAAGAAATTTTCAGAAGCAATTTAATGTTGGTACAGTATGTAATGCAAATCACTGTCCATATTCTACCCACCTCAAATAAATTGCTTTCCACTGCCTTTAATATCTGCCTATCATGTAGAGGTAGTGAGCCCTCTGTTGACCAAAGCTGTTTAATCTATCCCTCCCCTTCCCTTTCATATCCCCCTCCGGCACACTGTGACACTTCACACGA
>JZLH01S0621432.1:17537-31509 GCA_001188425.1 Eucidaris tribuloides | reverse complement strand
TGCGCGCAGTCGAACTTTTCTAGTTTGTCATGTATTAGGCATGCCCCAAGGTAAATTGGTACTTTGGAAAATTTCAATCAAATTCAATGTTGCATCTGAAAGTAATTAAAACAAATTGTCCTAAAAAAGTAACGCGTGGGACATGCAAATTTTGGAACGTCCCTCATTTGCATATATAATTAGTTGATGATATGATATTCCTTGTGTAAGTAACCCTTCCCTTACACTATATGACCCTGCATCTGGTTGGTCATAAATGTTGCCAACAATTGAAATACATTCAAATATGATGTATTCAGTAATGTCCCACGCGTTACCATGACTCATTATTTATGCAAATGTATTCATTGATTACTACTAGCAGAGTACAGATTACAACGTTTATGGTCAGTTCATAAAAATTCAATGTTTTAGCTTTAAATTGATACCTAACTTGACTCATTTGCTCTAAGATGAAAAATTGGCATCTTGGAAATTTGTGAAAGCAAATAGCTTGGACTTGCCCTATATGACTAAACATGGAAACACATGCTTGCATTTTACCCTATACCTTAATTGAGACTAGGAGTGGCCAGGCTGATTCCTAATTAATAAAGCATTCATCTATCCTGGACCTAGATGAAGAGCTGGCATACCATAGTTTCCAATATGCGATATTCACAGCCATTGTCTATTGTGTGGGGACTAGAATACACACTCTCACGTGCACCATTTCATTTCTGAACAGTTTCAATTTTGTACAGGGGGTTGGATATTGATCAAAATCTGAACCCTAACTTTATAAATAAGCATGAAGTACGTAAAACTGGTTATTGAGATTATTGATAATATCTTATTCAAACCACCTCCAACAAAGCGGTCCACTATTCAGGTATAAGTCGTACTCGGTGCCAGTATTATCTGTTGTATAGTTTTTGTGTTATTAACCCGTTGGAGACGATTTGATTTTGCTTTAACGTGCACTTTCCAAAGAGCCCAACACGAGTTAACTCGTACTTAGTCTCCAACGGGTTAAATACCAAACTTGACAATGTTTTAAACCACCTCGTATGTAATTACATCAAGGCAATTCAAATTATACGGCAAATAATATTCTTTCCTTTAAAATTCCACAGCCTCCACGTGATAGTTAACTAGCTCGAACTGACAATGCGTGTACTGTCAACGTTGACGTCACTCTTCACTCGAAGCGGATTGTTTTCACCATGTTTACTGCATCCACACCATTTCCATAGTCATTGCTGTAGGAGGAGTCTATCACCTCTGCAATCCATGAATTGCAGAAATGGACCATGCCTCCACTACCAAAGCCACGGTATCAACGACGTCTCAGCAGCTAGATATTCCTGAAAATAACAAAATGACGGTATGCACCTGTGATTTTGTATTGAATTGACAATGTGATGGCCCGTACATTTGGTTCACTATTTCTACCAAAAGGGTTGTTACATCATAAACTTTGTGTTCGTACAGCAACAAAGTCCTTCTGTCAGGTGAATCAGGGTTAAACTTAACCAGTTGGAGACTAAGAACAACATATCTAGGGCTAGGGTCTGTGGAGATTACTCATTATTCAAATTAAATTGTCTCCAATGGGTTAAAGTTAACATCATTGATTTACGTAGGGTGCCAGATTTTGCTCATATTTTGCTTAGTTAAAGAAAGATACATGAAAAAAAACTATTCAAAATTTTGGATTCATACAGTTATGTTTTTCCTTTTTAAAGTGTAAAGGATGAACCATTTGTGTTATCAACCTGGAAAAGGTCTCTTCACTCGAGTTGTGTGTATTTCACAGTGGTTTAGAGTAAAATGATGCCATGTAATATATGTGTTTTTAGTGATCCCTGTTTTCTTTGAGACTAACATTTCTCTCTCAAGGATGTACATTATGAAAAATGAAGACATACATCTTTCAGTACAAGTAAGAGAACATCTGCTGATAGATTGATACATGAATTGTAAGTAGAGTTTTTACCCATTTGTACATTCCTTTGCTTCTTGTACCATGTACAGATCTAGAATAATTAGAAAAAGGGGGATACAGGGATTTTTTTTTCGTGGGGGTTAGGTGCATGACAGGGCTGGGTGTATGTGCCGCCCCCCCCCCCCACCCACCCACCACTGGTCTGTACAAATTTGTTATCACACTGCACTCAATCTATTTCACCCCACCCCCAGATATGCGTTAAAGGCAACATTGGTAGTGGCAAGACACTGTTGCTGGAGTACTTTGCCTCGCAGAGTGACAACAGGTGTGCCCCCCCCCCCACCCCCCCACCAACCCACTGGTCTGTACAAATTTGTTAAATCATACCATACTTGATCTGTTTCACCCCACCCCCAGATATGCATCGAAGGTAACATTGGCAGTGGCAAGACACTGTTGCTGGAGTACTTCGCTTCACAGAGTGACGACGCCAGGTGATCCCAGAGCCGGTCAACATGTCGAGGGACGTCAGGGGACACAACATGCTGGTACACTGGATTAACTCTTAATTTTTCTTAATTTTGCCATGTGCACGATTACATTTATGTGTTGCATTGCCCTTCTATTGTTATCACATACCCCTTGGCCCTTGACTTGCGGTTGTAATGATATCATGCCTTCAGTGCAATGTCAATGTCATGTTTTCACCCAAATCTATTCATATAGTCTCCAAATAAACCTGGCACATGGGGAATCGGGGGCTGGCACAATTGCCTTTTGACAGGAGGCATTAATGGTAGCTGATTTTGTTGAAAGATGTTAAGAATTGCAACATGTTGGCCTGCTGCTATATGTTATTTTGTTATTGATTGCTGAACAAAGAATTATATTACTTCATATAATTGTCCAGATTTAATGAAACCAAAATTAAAGGTAAATGACATGATTGGGGGTAGTCCTCAACTTGGGCTGAAAATACTCTAGAATCAAGTAAACTATGCAAGGATTCTCCTGTGAAAATCTTGTAGTCAAACGTTGACTCATTCTAAAATAAACAATGTCAATATCACTTGTAGCACGGGAAACCTGCTGTGTGGCTCTCTATGGGGCTTATTTTTATCGTCCCCTGATAAAATCAAGATACTCCTATGTTTATGCTTGATTCTCCTTAAGTTAACAAATTACAGACAAATCCTCCCAGGTGGGAGATCCACTTCTGCTAGTGTATAGTTGGTATATATTTCAACTCATTTGGTTCTTGAGGCATTTTCAAGTGTTCCCAATCATGTCACTAACCTTTAAGAATAAAATTAAAACTTAGCTGAAGATGAAATGAGACTGAGGGTCAATTGGAACCTTCACAAAACAGGGATAATGTAACAAATTTGAAGGCATTTTTAATTCTGTGAACCATATTTTTTCTATCTTCTGTACATGCATGAGAATCCATACCATGTGGTAATTTACACTGTTTAACCCTATTTTAACTGGGCTATTTCAGACCAGGTTTTTACTGGGGGGGGGGTTCAATTTGACCTCCCCCCTTCAGATCTCAGCCGCAGATCGCGCGATCGCCACGAAAGTTTGCACGCGCATAGAACCGGATGTAAACTACAAGACTATATAGTAAAAAAATACAAAATACAAAAGTACAAAATACTGGAATGAATTGCCACTTACAATAAGACAGTCTCCATCATACTATTTTCAAAAAGGCATTGAAAACGCCATCTTTTTAGCAGTTTGTAGTTTTACTGATTATATATTTGTTATACAATTGTAAGCGCTTTGCGGCCTAATGGAAACAGCGCAAAGTATAAGTAATGAATAATAAATACTAATAATAATAAAATTGTCAATAAAATTGATTTTTTATATTTTTAAAGTAAGTAATTATGCAAATAAGTGTATGAAATTATGTTTTCACCTATAACTCGCTTACAATAGCTAGTAGAATGTTAATTTGTGGTGAAAATGTTCATTTTAACATTTCTAACAATTACCTACAAAAAAATTTGCCAAATCAGAATTAATTTCTTATGTATGTTATTGTTTTGTGAATTTCTTTGTTTTTTCGGCCTTTTGTTTTTTATTGTTTTTTTGATGAACTTTGTTGGGGACACTTTTGCGATCATAAACAGCATAAACTTAATCCATTTCAACCAGTAAGAGTAAAAAATAATCATATATTTATAATTTTTGGCTGAAAACACAATTTGCATTGATTTTGTACACGAAATCACGTTTTTGAGCAAATTTTGGGCTGACATGCTGTATAAAAAGTCGCGCAGCATCGTAACGGTATGTCTGATTTTCGCGAAAATGGTCTCAAAAGATGCGCAAGACTTGAAAGTAAAAAGTCAGTGAGCGACGCAGTCAAAAAATTGTGCACGGCGGAGTAGTCACAAAATTTGTCAGGGGGGGGTCAATTTGACACCCCCCCCCCCAGTTAACATAGGGTTAAGTGTTTTTCGGAAATCACACTTGTACCCTACTGATAATGACAATTTTTTACAAAATATTATGACTTCTCTCCATCAGGGGCTACTGTATGAAGATCCAGAGAGGTGGAGTTTTGCCTTCCAGTCCTATGTGCAGCTGTCGATGCTTTCAAGTCATCAAATCCCTCACACACGTCCTCTAAAGATGATGGAACGATCCATATTCAGCGCCAAGTATTGCTTTGTGGAAAATTTACTCAAGGGGTGAGTAATAATTATTCGTCATGCGCCTGGCAGAATGTCATTAGCAAATGTTGTAAGCAAAATGTTATTAACAGTATATTGTTTCTAAATTGAAAGTAAAGAAACTTATTCCATATTTCTGCCTAACATACTGATAGAAAGACCTCACAGATACTTTGATTTCATGTGAAATAACCAATGGTTTTCATGTTACAAGCAATTTATTGTTACTTGGTACTTACTTGGTACTTGGTTGATTCTTCTCCAAAATACTCCAGTGAGAGTTTTAACTGGAGATTTTTACATTAAGACACGTCGGAGAGAGTGGTCTAATTGAAAAAAATGTATTTTTAAGCTGTCTGATTTATAGACGGATCTGCCAAGAGGGCGTGTGTGAAAGTGAGGATGGAGGGCTGTGTAACTGTCCCAGGGTGAAGTTTGTTCCAATCCAACTAAAGTTCGATTGAAGAAGGAATTTGCAATAGACAATCGGAGTTTAACGACACGTTGTTGAAATTGTTGGGTAATTCCTCTCTGTCCCCTGTGGGGCTTGGGGCAGATACATTAAAATTTTACTAACTAGTATTGTCCATTTTATCATTTTGTAAAGACAGGTCAAACGGAGACATTTCCTCCTTGCTGAAGGTGAGGTCCCAGTTTTAGGCTCATGGAGTAGGAGGTAATGCTAGGTTCCAATCCCATATGTGTTGGAGACGGATATCTCGCAGCTCTGTTTTGTATTCGTTCTAGGTTTTGGAGGAGACTATCGATATTTTCTTATGTGTGTGGGTCCCAGGCAACTGCTCGTATTCCAGATGGGGTCGCGTACTAATATTGAGTAGAGTCTCCCTTGACATGATGGGCACAGTGGTAAAAATTTCTTCGAATAAAATTCAGAGATTTAGTTTGCTTGAAAGATTGCAGTCTCGAACCTGCTTGTTCCAACGGAGATCGTGTTGAATTTGGATGGCCCAAAGTACTTGATGTTTTTGGTTCCTTCCAGTTTTGATTCCATATGGTAATAATTTGTGGTCTGGTTTCTTTTGCCGCGTGATTCGTTCATCGTTTTTACATTGTTACGGTATTAAATCTCATTCCCAGGTGTAACTGCCCAGATGTTACTAATTTTGTTCAACGGTATTTTGGAATAACTCTTTGAAATCTTCTGTATCCTCGATATGGTTTTGTATATGAGACAGTCAACCACAGAAGAGCGAATAGGATCTTGAGAATATCTCGTTGCGATGTCATTTATAACATCAGGAAAAGAGTGAGGACCTAGCACCGTCCTTGTGGATGCTCCATCTGAGGACCGTTGCCAGGTTGGATGGATATTCACATTTAACGAACTACCCGTTGAAAACGATCTGTACAAGAAAGACTAATCCATATCTTTCGTCTTGTTCCTATATTCCATAATAACTAGATTTTGAGAGAGGAGACGACGGCTGTGGATGAACCTCAAAAGCTTTACCGAGAAGTCGAGTACTCTGACATCTGTAGTCGTTTTTCTGATCCATGGCTTGTGTTAGGTCATTTAAGGTGATGATTAACGGGTTTCACAGGATCTGGCTTTCCTGAAGGCATGTTGGTTATCAGTGAGAATGTTTAATTGACTAAGATGCTTCATCACATAACTATCGATAATATGTTCAAGGAGTTTACAGGATGTGCAAGTCAAAGATATTGGTGTGTAGTTTGCTGGATCCGTGGAGTCCCCTTTCTTGAAGATGGGTGCAATGTTCGCCCGTCTCCAGTCGAGTGGCAGGGAACCAGAATTGAGGGATTGTTGGAAGATGAAAGCTAATACTGGTGCAATTTCGTGGGCTCCCATCTTTAGGGCTTGATTGGGAATTCCATCTGGCCCAATGGCTTTGGAGACATTAATTAATGACATTTTGCTTAGAGGCAGAGCATTTGCTAACAACATTTTGCCAGGCGCTTGACATGTTTATTTCTGTTCTCCACATTTTTTGTGCTCACCACAGAAATAAGTAGGTTAACCCTAACTAGGCCGGTGGGGGGGGGGGGGGGGGGCTGGGAGCTCTCGCTATGATGTTTCATGACTTTTTTCCCTCTGAGTCTCCTGCATCTTTTAAGACCAAATTTGCAATGCCCGGGTACGCAGTTCCGAATATACGCATAATTTCGCATATGCATGTTGCACCAAAAATTGCTCAAAAACGTGATTTTGTGTACAATTTCAATACAAATTGTGTACTCAGCCAAATATCATAAATGTATGAAATTTTTTGCTTTTACTGATTCAAATTACTTAATTTTATGCTGTTTATGTTCGCATAAGTGTCACCGACCAATTTCATCGTAAAAACAATGAAAAACAAAAGGTCGAAAAACAAAGAAATACATAAGAAAATGCAAAAACAGTAAAATACATAAGAAATTGACCTGATATCACAATTTTTTTCAAGTACATTTGCTAAGAACACCACAAAGGGTTTCTATACCAAAAATTAGCACATTTGGAGCTTTATTTAGTGAGTTAGAGCAAAAAGTATGATTTCACATTTTAATTATGCATGAATTAGCATAATTAACTACAAAAAGAATTTAATGAAAAAAATAACAATGCAATTTTGTAGATTAGGTCATGGGCGAGGTGCGTGCCAATTTTCATCGCAAATGCGCGGTCGACGGTCTGAGGAAAGGGAAGGGGGAGAATGTGGCATACATTTTGTGTCGTGTTACTGATAAATGCTATGAATATTTGAATATCTCACTATATTCAGATTGGCTAGTTTAGTCCACACCCTCCCCTCCCCCCTCCCTCTCTCTCTCAAAAAAAGTCCATCAATCAATCAATCAATCAAAATGGAAAATAAATCAATTTGTGGATATACCAGTGTGTGCATGCCTTAAAATTACAAGCTAAATGTAACGTGTAACATGTCTGTTTTGTTTTATTCAACAGAGGGAAAATGTCTGATGCAGAGTATGCAGTGATATCAGAGTGGTTCAATTGGATAGTTGATAATTCCTATGTGAATGTGGATCAAATCGGTAGGTGTTATGAAATAAATTTGTGACAGTTAACTTTAGCGAACTGAGTGCATTATCATTAACTTTGTATCATATATAGTTTATATCAGGAAGGTAAAATTTTTGCAGTTGTGTATTCGCGAAATTCTTGAAAATAAACAACCACAAAAGTGTCATTCTGTCTCTGATAGGTACCAAATTCAGTCTTGATTCAAAATCGGATTTAACCTGTTGGAGACTAAGTATGAGTTAACTCGTGTTGGGGTCTATGGAAAATGAAATCAAATCATCTCCAACGGGTTAAATTATTAATTTAACCCCAAAAAGCAAAGAAAACATAACTTTGTCATGTGACTAAAAATGGTGGAAAAATAGAATGTCACTTTCTTCATGTTTGTTTGATTTAGAAATTGAAAACATCACAGGTTTAAGACCATAAGATGATGGATTGACCTAAATTGTTTTAACTCTTAACATGCCAGAGGATTTAAACCTGTATGGGTGTTAGATGTATGTGTATTATTTGGCACAGATCTGCAACTTTTGCACTTTAAAAGTTAAATCAACCTTTCTCACTTATGGAGTAATATTTGGGTGTATTATTTCAAAAAACAAATGATTTGAAATAAACAAATATGATTCAGATTTTTTTAAACTCTGATTTTATAGATTAAAAAAATAATAAATAAAATATTGTCAATCCTGTTCTCCAATATTATTTCTTCCCTGTATTAGTTTACTTGAGGACATCCCCAAAACACTGTCAGAAGCGAATCAAGGAGAGATGTCGTGATGAAGAGATGGGGATTTCCTTGGACTACCTGCAGCAGCTGGACCAATTACACGACGATTGGCTCGTACGCCAGACAAAATTTAGCCTTCCAGCACCTGTTATGGTAAGCATATTCAGTCTGGGTAATTATGTCATAGTATTTAGCCAAGCATGAAGAGAAATATTTCGCCATTTTCTGATACAGATCAAGATGCTCTATGATTGGAAGGGGTCACAAAACAGGTAGCCTACAAAGAGCAGAACTAGAAGTCGGCATGAGGTTAGGTTTAGGGTTACGGTTAGGGATAGGGTTCTAACAATAACCCTAACCTCATGTCACGAGGTTAGTGTTAGGGTTCTAATCATAACCCTAACCTCATGTTGACCTCTAGTTCTGCTTTTCATATATTGTCCTCACAAAACATGATTTCAATTTTAGGGGTTGCTTTTCCTGAATGGCTAGTTATGAAAGTAGTGAACTGGTACATCTGTTGCAAGTCATGTGATATATAGAATCAAGCGATCAGGTAACAGAATTGCGGGTAAGTTTATGTAAAACTTGTTATAGGCATAGCTGTGGGGATAGGTGGTAAAGTGCTCTCTCTCTTTCCCTTTTTGATCCCAATTGTTTAAATGGCTAACTAATTAAATGTGTAATTAAGAAGTGGATAGGGATGATTTGGTTGATTGTGATCGGAATATTAAATCATTCGCTATTTGTATAGTGTCCATTACCACTTCTCACAGTGAGAAACATTGTTGGTTCATTTATTTCTTTTAATTTATTTATTTAGTTATTTATTTATTTAATTAATTATTGGTGATCCGCGTAACCGCGGATCACCATAGATTTCGTCAGAATTTTTTTCTTTTTCTTTATTTATTCGTGTTTCTTTCTGGTCATTCTTGTGCATCAGATATCTCAAGAACAACATCGTCAATCATCTTGTAACTTGGCATACTTATGTCCCATGTCAATACCTACAGAATGTCCTCCTGACAATGTCTGTGACGTCATCAATGACGTCATAAGCCAAAAGCTAGTCCTAGCCTACATTTGCAATATCTCAAGCCGGCAGTGGAATAAAACCGAAATTTGGCGGAAGTTAAGTTTAGGTCAAGGGTCAACTTTTGGACCTAATTACGTGTGCGCGCGCGCGTCATGATGGGCTAGCACAGGCGCGTCAAAAATTTTAAACGTTTTAAAATGCTCCAAATGACTTCTTATTAACAGTAGCATACGTTTCAGGTCATTTGGAGCATTTGGTACGCGCGCGTTTTTTTCCGCGCGCACCCCTTTTCCGACTGAAAATCATCGTTTTTGTGATGAATTTAGATTTCTGACTGAATTCTCCATCAATTAGAACCTTTTTCCAACCACTAGGACCCAAAATATGGCTTACAGGTCCAAAAACCGTAAATGCGCGCGCATTGCGCGCGTAGTGAATAATGCACATTTTTAAATCACTCATAACTCTCTAGAATTATCGGTGACGCCTACTTTTTAATGCTTATTCTGATAGAGTATGATGCGTAGATAGCATTTCAGGCATCGCTTTCTATGCCAAAGTGTTGTGACGTCATCTATGACGTCATAAAGAAAAATCGTATTTCGGACATATCTCATGACTGGAGTCGAGTAACATCACCAAACCTGGAACATAGTAACTTCAGGTCAAAGGTCATCACCGGTGCTCATCATATGCGTGCGGGAATCACGACGAACGCGTACGCGCACGCCGAAATATTAAGTAATGTTTGACAGAGAAGTTAAGGTGATAAGGGACAGCTTCAAACAAGTTATGATACGCCATATAGATTGTTACAATCTCTTAAGGTCTAATGATCGCAGCGAATACGCGGATCACCAATTCGTCTCAGTGACGAATTAAAATCTAGTTTATATATTTATTTATTATTATTTATTTATTGGCTTGTTTATTGGTGATCCGCGTAACCGCGGATCAACAAAAGGGTCAACTTTTGGACCTAATGACGTGCGCGCACGCGTCACGATGGGCTTGTACGGGCGCGTCAAAAATAAACGTTTTAAAATGCTCCAAATGACTTCTTATTAACAGTAGCATACGTTTCAGGTCATTTGGAGCATTTGGTGCGCGCGCGTATGCGCGCGTTTTTTTCCGCACGCACCCCTTTCCTGACCGAATATCGTCGTTTTTTTGATGAATTTAGATTTCTGACTGAATTCTCCATCAATTAGAACCCTTTTCCGACCACTAGGACCCAAAATATCGCTTGCAAGTCCAAAAAACGTAAATGCGCGTGCATTGCGCGCGTAATGAATAATGGGCATTTTTTTAATGACTCATAACTCTTTAGAATTAACGGTGACCCCTACTTTTTATTGCTTATTCTGATAGAGTATGATGCGTAGATAGCATTTCATCCATCGTTTTCTATGCCAAAGTGTTGTGACGTCATCTATGACGTCACAAAGAAAAATCGTATTTCGGACATATCTCATGACTGGAGTCGAGTAACATCACCAAACCTGGTACATAGTAACTTCAGGTCAAAGGTCATCATGCGTGCTTATCATATGCGTGCGGGCGTCACGACGAACGCGTACGCGTACGTTTAAAATTAAGTCATAAATCAGTCATTTTTCTATAGAATAAACGATGACCCCTACATTGTATTGCTCATTCTGATAGCCTATGATCTGTAGATAACAGTTTAGGCACTACTTTGCATGCAGAATACTTGTGGCGTCATCTATGATGTCACAAAGGAAAATGGTATTTCGCGCATATCTCATGAATGGGGTGGATTAAGATAATAAAACCTGGTACACAGTAACTTCAGGTCAAAAGTCATCACTGGTGCTAATCATAACCGTCCGCGCATCGCGACGAACGCGTACGTGCACGTTGAATTTTCAATTAATGTTAGATAGACAATTTCAAGTGATGAGGGACATAATTCATCATGCAATGGTGATTGATATGCATTGTTTGTCACATTTTCTTTAAATGTAATGATCGGAGCGGTTACGCGGATCACCAATTCGTCTTAGTGACGAATTAAAATCTAGTTTATTTTGTACATGTTTATTTCAAAAGTACAGAGTAGGCTCATTGAAATTAGCAAGTGCTTTACGATGGTACCCTGTATATATTTACAAATAAAATTGTTCGGAATATTTTGACACAAAAAAAATCACATGTGAAAATGAATGGTAAATATGAAAACAAGTATCAACATTTAACTTAAGTGAATATGTAAATATATAGTATATAAAGGTAATTAAAAGAAACTTTATCAAAACCTACCTAGCACAAACGGGGAGGGGTCTATTGGGAATTTGGTAGGGGATTGGTGATTAATATAACTGGGTATAAGTCAGAAATTATTTGAAAGACTAGCTTAGAGCATGCAATTGAACTTTGGGCAACTGTTTTCAAACATCTTTAGTAAGTGACATAGTTGTAACTGTGATTACACCTCTATTTTTTCTTCATGTGTTATCAGGTGATAGACGGAAACCATCCCATTGAAGATATGACGAGATTCTATGAGGACCACAAGGATGATATCTTGATGCCACAAAAACGCCTCATCCAAACGTGAAAACCTTTGCACAATGGGATGAAGGTATCACAAAGGCTTATATCAATTGTAAAGCCTTTGAACAAAGGGATCAATGTATCACAGAGGTTTATATTAAACGTGAAAGCCTTTGCTCAATGGGATGAAGGTTTCACAAATGATTACATCAAACGTGAAAACCCTTGCACGTCATGATCAATGCATCTCACAAAGGCTTGTATCATCGGACCAAAGGATGTGATTCTTGCCATCTTTTCCGCTTAATGAGTGGAAAATCACAATGATGCTATTCATATAAAATCAATCGCTCTATGAAATGTACAAACCACTGGACATTTGATGTTTCACCTTTGGTAAGTGATCTCTGTAATGACCAATTGGAAACTACGAACGAGATATCTCAGGCGGGGTCCATGAAGAATACATGTTGTATTGAAATTGAATCGTCTTCAGTGGGTTAAGCCAAGCACAGATGGACATTACTGACTGTTGGTGGCATTTTGAGTGACAGCTGACTTGGCTTGCACAGTTCAGGACCATATTACTTCAAAAGTTTAAATATGTAGCACTTGACATAATTTACAAATAATTGGAAGTAAGTATCATATGGATCATGGTACATTGCATTATGCATATTTCATCAGTCAATGCATGCCTGAAGTCAGGAGAAAAGGGCATGAAAGCTCTGCATGAAAAAAACAATCATGGGTGTTATTTGAAGTATGAAAAAAAATGGGGGGGGGAGAATTCAATCCATCTCCAAGAGTTTTAGGGTTAATACAAAAGCCTGGCTGTGCTCAATCTTAATTTACAAACATAGAATAGGCAGTCACACCTAAATGAAGTGAGCACAACACGTTGTGCCTACCGTAGACAGCCAAGTTGGACATTTGATATAGGAATTAGGCTCCTGCTTCAAACTGTATTATGTAGCTTTCTTGACAGCATGAAGATTCAAACAACCAAAGAATGTATGATATACAGTCAAACCTGTCTATAGCAGCCACCTGTCTATAAAGGTCACTTATTTGTTTCCATTAGGTGGCCACTATACACAGGTTTCACTGTATACAAGAGATATATTATTGGTAGGGGCCTACACTATGAAGTTCAGTTAGATACACACAGTGATGGTGATGGACCATGGTACCAATATCATGGTGGCTGTCCACCCATTGAAAACTTGCCCCGATATCTTGGGCTGGGGTCTATGGGGAATGCATGTTATAGCGAAATCAAATCATCTTCAACATGCTAAATTCAGTATTATCGCCAAACCAATATTAGTGTTGGCAGACTTGGCCACACACTGTGCATGGATATGTAGTTGAACTCGAGTCCTGTGGGATATGAGAATTCATGGACTGACAAAGAAACCTGGACATGTGGATGAAATTAATATGTTAATGCAAGATTCTTGTGTAAGTACCATTGAGTGCACAGTTTTCCTGTGCAAGCCATCTTACAACTGAAGTGTGCATTGTTCACATTTTAGGTTTTGCTTTGTACACGTTTGTTACTACAGAGTGTTTTCAAAAAAGCGGAACCCATCTTCAGTCTTCCACCAGGATAATTAGGTTTATTGCAATATGTCTTTGCAAAAGTACTCTTTCATGTGATACATTTGTAATGATTAAGCCTTGAGTTATCAAATTGCAAACATTGAAATTGCTTCGCATACAAGATTTAAATCTGTTCATCAATACAGTCACAGAGGGTTATTCACCGAGACTATTCTTTCATTTTTGTCTCGCCCACCGGAGGTGACGGCGAGACTAAGGAATTCAAATGGTGTCCGTCCGTCCGTCCGCCGTCACAAATGTTAGTTTACCTGCAAGACTCTCTCAGGACACATAACTTGGCAACCGTTGATCCAATGGCGACCAAACTTGGATGATAGATGCACATGGGGTACCCGCATGTAGTGGTGCTGTCAGAGGTCACATGGTGAGGTCAAAGGTCAATTTGAGGTCAACGTGAAAGTTTACCTGCAAGACTCTCTCTTATGACACATAA
>JZLH01S0621429.1:62895-79412 GCA_001188425.1 Eucidaris tribuloides | reverse complement strand
TTCTATTGTTTTTGCAACCCCAATATAAAGAAATTTCGATATAAGGAAACAATTTTCAAGGGTCCCAAGGACTTCTTTATAACGAGAGTGCACTGTACTACAAAACAAAATAGAACTAGTGGGAGTCAAATTACCACCAGTCATGTGGTATTTTATTAATTACTACTAACTAATGGTCAAATTGAACTTTCTTTGCTATACAAACCTCAACCTAAGATGGGGAGCTTGGCAGTTTATTGACAAAAGCATGTGCATATGTGTAACAGGTGTGTGTACATTACTTTTACAAGTAACTGGCATACGGAGAATGTTTATGCACTATGCATACCGTATGTATCGCAAAACACATTCTCCAATGAGTAATTGTCAAAGTGTCAATGATTGACAGAAGAATTCAAAGTAGATTACAAAAAAGTACCAAAATCCCTCTTTTTGCATGATTGTAGACATACGCAAGGATGAGTTTTACACACACTGTCATTGTGCTCTTTGCAAGAATATCAAAAAAAGTGATCTTTTTGTTATTGGTTTTTATGAGTCTCAGCTGATGGGCACCTATCACTTTAAGATGTGTATTGCAATGTCACGATGAAGTGGAATCATAAGGTTTCATATTCCTCATGGTTTCATGAAGAAAAAAAATTATGAAATTATGAAAGAATTATGAAATGTCTTTTTGTGTAGAAAAGGGTAGGAAAATGCTGCCTTGAAAGGTTGCCATAAACTTTCAGGCAGGTTGGTTTCCAAGTTGAATGTGTGTTGTGTATTATATACTCATGATGGAGTAATGCAGAAAACTGTCGATAGTTTGCTGCATGTATCTTGGAAAAAATTTGTCTCCAAAAATTTTTGGGGAGCTGGTATATATGTAAGTGGTGAAATTTACAATCACTTAACATCAGGAATAATATTCACATATGTCAGAAATTGTGTATTAATTGTTCATGTAGATCCATTTTTTGACTGCCTGTATTGTTCAGCAGCGTAAAGTCAAAGTGACCACACCATGGGATAAATGTAGTAATACAGATGACTTCGCATAACTCTATGTCGCACACGTCGAATTATCGCCTATGTCGAATATTGTTGACAGTCGCAATTTGTCCTGTGCTTTTTCAATGGGAAGTTTTTCTTCTAAGTCGATTTTTTTTAAATCAAATATCTCGAACACATTTACGAGTCCCAAAGGGAGCAAACATGTGTTAAATCATTCGCCTAGGTCGAAGTGGCCACAACTGTAATTCTCGAAGGTCTTAATGGGTTGACCTTTTGATCTCTGCCTGTCACCATGACTGTAAAGGTATCATAAATTTCCCATTCCCTCTCTGCCTTTCTCATTTTTGACAGCATGCATTTCCCTATACAGTGGAACCTCGATATAAAGAGGTCGGATATAACAAAATCCTGTTATAACAAGGTGATTTTGCAGGTCCCAACTCTTTATATTTCTTTGTTTTTGGACCCTGATATAGTGAGAAACCTGATATAACAAAGTAATTGTCATGGTTTATAGGTCCTCGTTATAACGAGGTTCCACTGTATATGTTTCTTCATCTCTAACATAGAATTGTATACAAAACTGTAACTTGAATTTCGTCTAAGTCGATGTGATTTGTGTGGTCCCCAGTGATTCGACTTAGCCGAAGTTTACTGTATATTGTTGATTACTGAACAATGACTAAAAGGTAAACAAACAAATAAAAAATGAGGAGAGTAGACCAAAGAAATTTTACTGAGATTTGGGTCCTAAGTTTGGCAAATATTTAATAGGAGTTATACACTGTACTTTTTATGAGTTTTGCACTCACATACACTCAGGCATACATACACACATACTGTACATGTAAACATACACACACACACACACCATCACATGTACATGTAAGCACACACTCATAGTATTAATTTTTCTCCTGTTCACATTGTCAATTTAACTGAAATCTGATTGAGGCCTTGTACGTCCAAACACATAGAGGGCCAAAGTGTGACCTCACTCTGGTTCAGAAATATGTGTGGACAATGGCCCAACCAAGTGCAGTTTGTTGCAGCTGGTTGTTTCTACCAATAGGAGAGCTGCAGTTGCACTGAGTTATGGTTTGGCTATTGTCCGCACATACTTTGGAACCAGTTTGACATCACATTTGCAGTCTATTCTCATTTGCTAATTTTGTGACCACATCAAAGTATGATGTAATATTTCTCATGTTAGGAGCTGAAAATATAATCACTCTTTTGTGTTGAGGTGGGGCTGTGATCTGCAGATACGATTGTTTTGCTGAAACAATAACAGTATTAAAACCTTTGGTTTACTTATCACCATTAGAGTAGAAGTGAGGATAGGAGCTAGTGGTAAAATGTCATTACTTCTTACATAACTCTTTGTGCATTTGTCCATGAGCTGATGGGTTACACTGATTTCTAGCGTGCACAGATTTTACAGCATTTAGTGCAGGTACTGGCTTATATGTTGTAACATTTTGTATAAGATTATGTAAACGAATAAACAAAATTATGTTGTGCATTGAAGGTTTAGATCACCGTCAACATAGTGTAGACATATGTATGGGGGCTATCTGCCACACATAAACAGTTATATATGTGGTACGTATTGTGGGTTTGTGAGAAAGTGTGTGTGCTGTTATGCATACATGCAAATGCAATGTGTAAAGAGTTAAAGATACAGTAATCTTTATGACTGAAACAATGGCATATACGAATATGAATATTGAGGTTTTTGTTGACTTTTTTCTGCCATATTTTGAAGGCAGGGTGTCTCGTTTGCTTGCCTAAAACTTAACATTGTATAAATTATACACTGGAATATACTAAGAAAATACCATCCAAGAACCTTAGGCAAAGCACTGGAGCTAGAAACTTGGGTGTTTGTTGAATTATAGTGACCAATATTTAAATCATCGTCTCCTAAAGACAAAACTTCCTAGTATAGAACATACACTAAATAACAATTAGTTGTTAGTGCATTCTTCAAATTCTAGGTAATTACTGATCTTCTCATTTCACAGACTTGTCCTTCATTATAGCCTAAGGGCATGAGCAATGTTTTGCTGTGCTGCGAGAGGCGTGCAAATGAGATTCCCTGCCTTTAATGTCGGGTACAAGCCAGTTTATAATTACAATTTATGCATGTGCAAAAGGAAAGAACTGGTTTATTGACTCAGTGGAAATTTGTAATGAAGCTACGGGAATGCTTCTTTACAAATTACATTGGCTGTCTAGTAATTAGTGTCGTTTGTTGTGCATATGCACAGCTTGGTTGATTATATGGCACGTTTAATATATTAACAGTAACATGTAGTTTTTATTTTGTTTGGGACATGGGCATTCTAGATATAATTTGTAATAAAAAAATATGGTCATCAATGTTGTACATTAATCATATAATTACATGTAATTAACATCGGAAACAAGTATTATTTTTTTCTCCGACTCTCGTCAAATAAACCAGTGCCCAATTGTAAATATAAATTCTGTGTACTTTATCTTCCAAATTCAATGACTAATGTAACTCTGTTAACAATGCGCCACGTTACCTTGCAAATATGCCTCAAATGCAGCCATCATTTCTAAGCGTCATTTATATTTCATTTTGTTTGTAATGTATTAATGAATTTAACTTGCATTTATATTAAATAACAAAAATGTACAGTTCATTTGATACATGTAATTACATAGATTTACTTAATGAGTAAGAAAGATGTGTGTACAAATGGATTGAAAATATCTTTGTAAATAATAGTATCCCAAAGTAACTATTACTAAATAGCAGTGTAGTTATAAATAGAGTAATGTAAAGCATTTATTTATACCTTGCTTTTTGTGCCCTGCCCTTTCTTTGTAGTCTATTAATAAGTTGAGAAATGAGAATTATTATTGCTTATTTATGTTGCAATGTTACTAACAGAAGCGTAATACACACATAGAAAAGTGTATTAATGTTTGCTGAAAATATCAGCAACTTGCGTATTGTTTGTCGTGAGAGTGAAAATTTTGAAACAGGTTGTTTAAAAACTGTGTAAGTGTGATACCTCAAACTATCTGCAACAGTAAAGTTTGATTTTTACAATTTCCTTTTTTAATTACAGGTTGGAAATTATCCAAGCTTAGGATTTACATGTAGATATTATAAACAAAGGTGTTCATTCACTGACTTTCTTTGTAAAGTAATGATAATTTGCACGGCTCAAGCTTGGGTTCGTTCTGTGCTAAAAATCACTGTCACATTTACTTAGCTCATGAAATTTGGCACCAGATTTCAATAGACCCTAGTCACAGTGACTCGCAAACATTACAGTGAGCAGAATACACTTGAAAAACTCTGAAAGAATTGCAAGAAAAATGAATAAGATTGGGCATAACATAAATTTGGATTACCCAAAAGTAAAGATTTTGCCATTATCGGTTATTTGTGGTCTGATTATATTTGATTTGATTTGATTTATTTTGTATTTCAACAAGCATAAAACAATACACTAATTTCAAAATTCAAGCGGAGATGATATACAAGTAATATACAACATATAAGTCCACTTATTAGATAACAACCGAGTGTTATAAATTGAAACATGAGGGGGCCTGCTAAGAAGTGAGAAGACAAACAAACAAACATACATATGTACATGGCGTAAATGGACTATGTAAACAATATGTTTCAAGTTACATGTCTATGTCAAAGAAGTAGGCCTACATGTATAGAAATATGGGTTAAGTTTTTTGATGAACAAAGCTAATATTGTAGGTGTTGTGTAAGATGTATTAGAATTTAACCTCATTCAGTATACATGCAACACTCATTTATTGCTATCTTATAATGAAATTTCAATATTAATTGTACAACCTGCAAGAAAAGAATTCATGATTACTCAAATTCTTTGTTCTTTTTTTTGTCTTACTGTCCTAACTTCTACAAGTCTGAAACTTGCCCCAATACAGCCCTAAATATGACTTATTCAGTTTTACTTCATATATTATGAGTCATTTGCAAATGGAAAGAAAATATTGACAGATTCCCACCCAAGTAATAAATAGCTCGCAATTACATCCATACTTAGTTTTTGTTCTGCCATTGCACACTAAGTGAGCAGCATTGAACCCCATCACTGAAGCTTTTCACTTTTAAAAAAAAATTCTCTTCTGTAAATCTGTATTCTCATCAAGGCGTATGTGAACATCAAATATGTGTGTGAAAACATTGAAATTGGCCAAAATAAGGCATTTTGTTGCATTTCCAGACATTTTTTGTAATTTTTTATTTTTAATCGAGTTGAGTTTTATTATGATTTGACTTTTGTTTTGATACATGCATTAGTTAAAGTCATATTAGAAATTAGCACGTACATGTATAAACTAATTTTACAGTTTTCGTGCATGGATCTATAGTAATACATTTTTGTTGTTGCAAGAATGCAGAGCACTTGTAACTGCATTTACATGTACATTTCTGTGTAAAACTGTTCTGGCATTGGTGTTGTAACCCAGTTTACAGTCCTAGTAATATTTAGAGGAAGAGTCAAATTCCTACTTTTTGCAGGTGGATGTAAATTTTATATTTTTGAAACATACCTTTGACCTCACAATATAGATAGTACTTTGATCAGCGTTTGTGTTCAAAATGCACTTGCAGAGAAGATTGAAGTTGAAGGAAATTCACAGGACAATGAAAAAGATTGTTATTGATTAAAATGTTATTGTAAGTTTTTGTTTATTTTCTTTTATATGCTGGATGTAATGCATACAGGTACGTGTATGTAGGATAGAGAATGAAAAAGCCAGAAATTAGGAAAAGCAATAGGGTTTCCCCATCCTGTTTTGGCTGAATATTAACAATTACTGAATACTTGGATGTGCCATAAAAGTGCAAAATACTTGGTATACCAACCTGTGTCTTGGTGTTTTGGTGTTTTGGTATGTTTTATTTTCTTTTTTCATTTTTTCTTCAACAAAGTTGAGATTATGTTTTGGCATTATTGATAGAACACTCAATAATTTGGCTGTATTCACGTCCCTTAGTAATTGAAATATAAAATCATATGTCACATATATGTATACTGTACCCTGGGTTCATTCCATCGAATTATAGACCTAGTGAAATCTAACAGGCTGTGTAAGAATGCTGCAGAATATTTCAGATTTTGTAGTCATGTAGTGCCATTTTAACAAGCTTCGAAGCAAAGAAAGGAGTTAGCATTTTCGAAAGTACACAAAAGAATACTAGTAAGCAGTCATAATTTTGAGTGGAGTACACTTTTTGTATCAACGGCGAGTACATGTAGGCACAGTTGGTAGAGCGTCCATCTCTTGACTGAGAGACTGCAAGTTTGATTCATGGTCGGGTTATACCGGAGACCGTTGTAGCAATGGTACCTACTGCCTCTAGCCTGGCACTCGGATATATCTAGATGGTGTGGGAAGTTAAATGCAAAGGACTACCGTAGGACTAACCACCCACTGTAATCAAACTATCTTGTGCAGCCATGGAGCTTAGAGTTACGAAATGAAGATAGGCACCACCCAATTTTCCACTGAAGGAGTGGGGATGGATTTAACTAAAAATTCTTCTACTTCACATTACAAAGGAAAGGGAGACCCCAGAGCCTCCTGACATTAGTTAAAACTGTCACCAGACTTGAAAGAAATCGTCATACCCTGGTCACTTACTACTTGCGTTTGTCAAAAGTTATTGTGACCTATTATTTATATAAATACCAGTACTCTGGGATTATCATTTTTTGTGCCCAAAGTTCTCTGGGATAATTTTGTTGTTTATTTTTCATTTTGTTTTAGATAAATATACTTAAAACTGAAGATAGTTTAAAAAAAGAATTGTAAATGCTTTAACTGGTATTTTCATTAATTTTTGTTTTAAATTTGATAGTATATATTGGCCTGCTGCACATAAAAGGCTGTCAAAACACTGCAGCGATATTACAAATGAAGTAATGATATTATGTGTAGTAAAAGTGAGGTGTTGTGAAAGTCTACTCTGCAGTGATGTATACATGCACATTAAAATATTTCCTATTTGACAAAAAGCAAGTCCTGTTTGTATTATTCTTTGTTGTACAAACCCCTTTCACTTTCATTCTACCTGCTATCGCATAAATGTTTTGTGTCAACATGTGTCATACAATACATACACACACACATATGTACATAAACACATACAGATACACACATGTACACAAACACATTCATACATACGTACATACATAACATACACACATATGTACACACATAACATACACACATACGTACATACATAACATACATATGTACCTTCAGTTCAAGTTCAGTTCTGCCGTTTAGTTTTACTCATCAATTTATCAAAATGAACTAATTTAAAAAGGTATGTCGTAATACACTACATATGCATGGCACACTCTTGCTGATATTTGTAGAATGCTCGTTTATAAAGACACACACACACACACACCCACACCGGCACCCACACACACTTGTACAGTGTGCAATTTGAGGTGTGAGCGCATGTGTATGTGTGTGTGTATGAATGTGTGTTGTGCTCATGTATGCCAGTCTGTTTTGAGGACTTCATTTCAATAGCTCGTGTGCAAGTTGAGGAATCGCATATTGTATTGAATATCTTTTGCCGTAATCTCCATAACACTTACTAAAATAAGGACACAGGCCAGGGCAAATTTGCACATGCTGATGCAAATATGCAGATCAAATGTAAGGAGGCCCCCTCCCCCTAGTACCCCCCCCCCCAAAAAAAAAAAAACTAAATAAAAATAAATAAAAAATAAAAATACCTTTTCTCAATTCATAAGGTAATTTATATGGTACAATGTAAATGGGTCTACAACTTCTTGGGATGTCACATATAATAATAACCCTGCTTACACTGACAAAACATTGACAGATTAAAACTTCACAAAGATACAATTATAAAGAAAATTCACAATTTATTGGCAACAGGATATACATCTATAGATATAAAAACATTAAGTTAGAGCAAACCTGACAGAAAATACAACTTTGTCATACGATTGGGTGATTATTATCACAAGATCTGAAGTTGTCCAAGACAATACACTATGGCTCCAGTCTGTTTGGTCAAGGACAGGTCCAGTGTAAAAATTGTGAGTCTGCACGACTTTGTATGTCATCATAATGTACATGCACCATTCGGCATATAATTTCTCATCTTTTCATCAAACATGTACTGCCAAAATACACATTTATTATGTGTTACAGTAAATGACTATTGAAGGTTTCCCCCAATATGTAAATGCCACCCCTAGTGCTGCATCAAAAAAGTTAACCATCCTTCATGTTATGTGTGTCTCTGATGGGTCCAAAAATAAAGCTCTGGAAAAAAAAATTGTACATGTACTTAAAAAATGACCATCTAGTACTTTAAAAGAGTGAAAATCTTTTGAGTACCCAGTTTTGGACATATGTCTATTCTCCCCCCACCCCCCACCCCCACCCCCATAGACAGCTGTGTGAGAGTTTACAAATAGACCGGATGCATAAGTCATTTCTAGTGTTCATCCATGCATATCTTGCCAGTGGCAGCATAACTTTTCAAAAGTTTTGTATTCTAGGATGTTTATTTGTCCATTCGAGCACCCCTAAGAAGCTCGGATATCACAGTTTGACATATTTTTTTTTTAATATTGTCTTTCAGGAGTATCATTTCATGAAGGTTATCACACTATTCCAGTTTGCTACATTTGGAAGAAAAAAAAAACAGCTTTATATATGATGATGTAATAAATTGAATCATTTGTCTCTCTCTGTATTTTAGATCGCAACTGCAGATCTATAATTTTAAAAACTTCCAGAAATGAACCAGGACTCGAACCCGCGTCTCTACAGCTATCCGGGCTGCGACAATACCACCGAGCTATATCGCTGGTTACCGGCATTGGCACGACGAACAAGGAACAAATACCAGGAATCACATTTCTGACATTGTTATGTTAATAGTCCAAGGCGGACATTTTTATAGTATATTGTCGCAGCCCGGATAGCTGTAGACGACGGGTTCGAGTCCTGGTTCATTTTTTCTGACATGTTTGTTAAAATTATAGATCTGCAGTTGCGATCGAAAATACAGAGAAGACAAATGATTCAATTTATTACATCGCATTTCACCTCTCTGAATAATCCCTTTCATTTAATAAGCTTTATATATCTTAAAAAATAAATTCTTTCCGTTGCAATTAGAAACCTTTTGTAAATCTTTCCATGAGACCCATGTATTTTGTTTATTGCACCTAGAAATGATATTCCCGAAATCCAACTGAACAAAGATTAAATTGTATATTTCAGTATTCAGATTATGTATAAAATCTTCCAACTTCTCCAAATTTCATACAAAATATAGACAGCTGCACTACGTACATATTTTGTAAACACATGACCACATCAGAAGCTATGACTGTTATACTTTTATCACTCAAACTGATAAATCATGGAATAATTCTAAAGTCTGTAAGTACAAAGTTTGTGCCTCTAATTCTGCCCATTGACAGGAAAGTTGAATACCACATTAAAAATGGAACAGAGACAAACTGGAAATGATACTTTTTTTTTTCAAACATAAGAATAAAGAATATCCATTCAACTGTACAGCTTGCTTCTCTACCTCTGTGACACCTGCTTCAGTACAAAATGTATACAGTGCACTCTCATTATAAAGAAGTCCCTGGGACCCATGAAATTTGTTGTTTATAACAAAATTTGGTTACATAAGGGTTGCAAAAACAATAGAATACAAAGGAAATCCATGATATGGGACCAGAAACTTTACTTCTTTACAGGAAATTTTGTTATATTAGTGTTCTTTATAATGAGAGTGCACTTTACAAACAATTCTTTTGTAAACTAATTTCTGGTTGAATTTCAAGCAATAGACATAATTGTCACACACTATAACCAATTTCTAAAGTTGGAATTCTACTGACAATAAGTTGTGACACACTTGCAAACATATGCCAGTTTTAATCGATTGAACTGCCAAAGTTTCCATGGTGAATACCATTGAGACTTTTCAAAGCAAACCAAAATTGCCAAATTTTATTGAACAGGTTAAACCATAAATATGTAACAGATAGGAAATGCATTTTCAGATATCTTTAGAAATCGTTGTGGAGACCTCAAAGAGAATGGTTAAAGACTACGATACATTTTTATCGTGCAAATGGAAGAATAGAAATACAGATTTTGAAATTCATCATGTAAAAACATGAACTAAAATTTGCCTATTCTCTTTTATATATTCCTAATAACTTCTAATGTGCTGACAAATTCTGTACAGAAATATTGTGGCACACGCAGCTCCAAAGATACTCAGCCAACTACCTTATAACCCTGTTTTTCAAGTAATTGTATGCACCACATTAATGATGTTTTACTATTTTCATTTCATTTCTACCTTTACCTTATCATTTTTGCCTTCTTCACATTCGCACAAATGGCATGTAATCTTTGCAATATGTTATCAATCAAAATTGACTAAACCATGGTGTTCCTCGATGGCTCTGTGAATTGTGAAATTGAGTCACCACCCACATGGAAAATGAAGAAAAGTGACAACTGTTTGATAAAACAGTAACTACCACATAACTACCACATGACAAAGCAAACATAAAAGAACTTTTTTGAAAATAATTTACTCCTTACAGACAGCAGGATTCATTTCACATTGTTTATACTGCAAAGTCCGACAAAAGTTGTCAAATCCACCCTAAACCTCTGAATTTTTTGTCAGACTATAGAGCCATACAGATACAATGCTTAAAGGATTTCTACCCCCTTGGATGCTACAATTTTTTCCCACAAACTTTTTTCGCAGGGCGCATGCGCACATGATCATACTCCGAGACCTTATTAATATTCATTAACAACACTATGTACGTCATTCAAGTGTGTCACCCAAATTTCAATTCAGCGCTGTGAGTGAGGAGTGTGCTACATAAGGTTTGCACGCAATTTCTGATTCGCACACATGGGTAGCGTGGGGGAAATAGGCGTGTCCAACCCAATTTTAGGAGTTTGAGATATTTTGGCAGTAAAAAAACAAGTAAGTACAATCTTGAAAAAATTGTACCTGATTCCTATGTCACTGCACACTTGCAATCTAACTAACACTATTAGTTACAAGTAGTAAACTAACAAAGTAGTTTTCCAGCGTCTATCTCCTTGCCTTATGACTGTTCCTCAGTCCCACATACTGAAATTTATGTGTTTGGTGCTGTTGTGTGTTACTGCACTGAGGCACCCATTACAAGTAAGGGATGCATTATGAAACCCTAGGCTGCTGGATTTCCCGATCCCCCAATAAACAATGCATTGTAAACTGGTGTACCCATGTATTGGTGATCCTGTACTTGACAGAAAACAATGTACTGTCAGTACTGGTCAGTAATTTGGGGGAAGGGGGGGGTAAGGTATGGATAGATGAAAGAACAGGAAATGTACTCATACAATTGAATAGGCACTATCTCTTTTCTTCATGCATTCGACTCTGTTCGACAGAAGCAAGTCAGCACTGGCGACAGTGGTCGACTGTACCAAGGAAGGTTAAAATTTCTGGATCATTAGTACTCTCTTCTCAAAGCTCCATTCAAATTTGGATGCACTTCTGAAAATACTAACTTGGAGACTGGCCACTAGTTCTTGTCCTCGGATTAAAAAAGAAATGACTGCATGGAAGAGAAGTCACAAGAAAACTTTCCTTCCATCCTGTAAGGGTGCATGAAATAGATTTTAAACAACATTCAATGTTCTATCCCACAAAGTGCATGCTGTTTTGTATATTTGCTATGTCTGAATGCCTTTGTAAAAAACAAATCACTCCTTCGTCTTCATGTCAAGAAGAATAGGCTTACTTCCTGGAGCTACAAGCCTACATACCAGTTCGTGATTCGGATATGAGTTGTCTGCCATTCAGAGTATCCACTGAGACAAGCAGCCAACCACATGATGACTGGTTCGCATCTCTCCATGTAGATAATCCAAGACATCAGGCTGCGCTCTCTCCTGAGACTCCAGAGGTAGGGGAAGGGGTAGAGGATTTAGGGGATACATGTACTGCACATAGTTCCACAGACACAGGACCAACTGATGTAGTGGATTTGGATGTGGCAGACCATGTTCCTTATCAACGTTCTGCTCTTGCATCCCTTCACTTGCAGAGAATGTTACAGAACCAGTGCCATCAGAGGCATCTCTCCACGTAGTTAATCCAAGACATCAGGCTGAGCTGTCTCGTGAGACTCCAGAGGTAGAGGTAGAGGATTTAGTGGATACATGAACTACAAGACACAGGAGGGCGATTCCGTGTTAAAAAAATTGGCCATTTTCACAAAACTTTTCAATATGCTGTCCAAACAAATGAGGAAAGACAATTTGTTTTGTGGTGAAAATGTCACGTGTCGTATGGGACATCTCTGCGTCCCGTACGTCACGTGACATTTTCACCTCTAATTCACCCATAAACAACACATTTTTGTTGGTAGTGATTTTTTCACAAGGCTACCCACTAGTACTTTATAATTACCACAAAACAAATTTTCATTGCTCAAGCATTCTGCCAAGAGACGGAATCGCCCAGGACCAACTGCATGTAGTGGATTTGGACATGACAGATCACGTTCCTCAACGTTCTGCTCTTGCATCCCTTAACTTGCAGAAAATGTTACAGAACCAGTGCCATCAGAGGCATCTCTCCATGTACTGTAGATAATCCAAGACATCAGGCTGAGCTGTCTCATAAGACTCCAGAGCTGGAGGTAGGGGTAGAAGATTTAGTGGATACATGAACTACATGTACTTCTGAAGACACAGGACCAACTGATGTATTCAGAGTATCCACTGAGACCAGCAGCCAACCACATGACGACTGGTTCGCATCTCTCCATGTAGATAATCCAAGACATCAGGCTGAGCTGTCTCCCGAGACTCCAGAGGTAGAGGTAGAGGTAGAGGTAGAGGATTTCACATATACATGAACTACATGTAGTTCTGAAGACACAGGTCCAACTGATGTAGTGGACTGAGGACATGGCAGGCCCTGCTCCTCATCAACGTTCTGCTCTTGCATCCCTTCACTTGCAGGGAATGTTACAGAACCAATTCCATTAAAGACATAATCATAGGCATGACAGCTCTTCTGTTGATTCCCAGGAAAATGACCAATTACTTGTATGCCTTTGAAATGCTTTCAGTGTCACTGAAAGGCGGTACCTTGCAAACAAAGATTATTTTGCCAAGCCTATTAGAACTTTTGTGAAACAAGCACAGAGTCTGACAGACTCCAGTCTAACCCCATAGGAAAAATATTGGCCTGCGCAAATCTGCACTTAACAAAAATACAACACTTTGTTTTCAACAAGTGTTGTGTTCTTGTTCATCTCTTCTGAAGACTAGAGTGACATTTCCAGAATACCAACTGTTCATAAATGGTTTGTACACAAATGCTGACCATTTACCAACACAGAATATGTGGGTCCGTTACTATTTGACATGCTGCAATGTCAGAAGTCCACAACTTTCAGAACGATGGAAGATTACATTCAGAAGATAAATAAGGTAAACTAAATTAGCTAAATAAAATAAATTTTCACATGAATGGAATACAAATGAAGAAAACAAACTGGGGGAATTTCTGCATACTTCCTGTGCTCCAGTTATGTTTAATTATTACGGTCAGTCAGGTCAGATAGAGCTCTAGAAATACGAACATGAAGGTGATGTCAGACAAAGAAAGGATTATGAACACACTGTGAAGAGGGGATGTTTGGATTTTTTCTGAGAAAAAAAAACTAGCTAGCTGCTGCTAGACATGCGTATTTCCCCCGTGTTTTTGAAATCAGGAATTGTGTGCAAACCTTATGTAGCACACTCCTTTCGTTGCTGAATTGAAATCTGGTTGACACACTTGAATGACGTACATAGAGATGTTAATGAATATTAATAATGTCTCGGAGTATGATCATGTGTGCATGCACCCTGCCAAAAAAGTTTGTGGTAACAAATTTTTTAGCTCCCCGGATATCAACCCCCTCCCCCTCCCTCTCAGACAATTATCCCCAGGATAATCTCCCCCACCCCCACCCACCAGGGCAACAGTCTTCTAATGATTTTCCTAGGGGTAATTATCCAGGGGTAGTTTGTCCGGGTGGCAATTATCTGGGGGTTAATTGTCCAAGGGTTAAGTTACTCTCACACTGCGCCGCCTAACGATTCCGTCTGACAAACAAACAAGTACGTTTATTGGACTTTTTAATTCATTTTTCAGCTGGTTTACAGACGTATCTAGACGTTGACAGACAGCGCTAGCCATTCTGCATATTAGTCGAACCATGGATTGGGTCCATGGTCTAACGATTGCCACCGTCTGACACCGCCGAGGTAAATAGTTTAGACGGAGGCAGACGGAATAGTTAGACGGAGCAGTGTGACACAGCCTTTAATTGTATGGATACAAGAATCAACAAACCTTTGTGATTTCATACCAACATTTTTAGCTGTTTCTATTGACCGCTACCTTTCATCCCAGATTGATAACTTATGCAGAATTCAATCAGTTATTATTTTTCTGTAAATTTGATATTTGGTCTTAGATATTTCCAAAGGAAATTAAATTACCATTGGATGTTGTTCATCTAATCAGGTGTTATACTACAACTCTTCTCTTTCTTTGACCAAAAAGAGATGCAAAGATGTATTTTATCGGTGTTTTATGCAGGAAATAACTTTTTTGTTGCCTGAATGCAATTTTGCTCTAAAACATACAAAATGCAACTAGATTCATAGAAAGCAATATACAGTAGTTTATAATAATATATGTTGTGTATATATACATGTGAACATTCTACTGTGACCACACAAAGGAAGAAAGAATATAAAAAGAGAAACTGAAAATAAAACACACTTTTATTGAATATATATTTTGTTTCAGCCAGAGAGCAGCTTTACATAATTCAGTCTATAAACACTTAACCCAAATTAGTCTTTACTTTAAACACAAGTGATGTCCCAAATAGTTGTCCTGGTCTGTAGATCGTTCAGACTGTCCACGGCATAGAACGGTGTCGGTCCAAGACTACTTAGTGTATGGGTTAGGATATTGTTGATAAGCTGCAGAAGGAAAAAAAAAACAGAAACAGAGATTAAGAATATTGGACTTATATTTTTGTTGTTCTTCACTTACATTGTAATGAACTAACGCAAATTTTACTGCTGTGAACAAGATGGCATGCCTCCATTCTCCCGAATAGGGCGAAGTGGAAGGGAGGTAAGAGCAATTTCTGTGAGTGTGAGGCAAACCCACCCCGAAACTAATACAGTAAATAAAGTACAATGAATAAAACAAAGATGGAATTCAGTATTTAAAGAGAACACACAGTGCTGGTTGATGATGGAAAATCTTTCATCAAAATTTCACATTTCCATATTTTCCAGCTGAGAGTAAATTACATTTGCATTATAATGTGGGACTAATTCACTTCATATGCAATAAAAAGTTGAGGAATTGGTAGTTTGAGTACCCGACGGAGTAGGCTCCGTTGCTGCAGTGTGTATGGCAACGATTAACATAGTCCCACATATAGATTTCTGTGTTAGTACTTTGTCAGCAGTGGGGATTTGTGTAACAGATACATGTATGTCCAAAACGAAGTGTTTTGTTGTTTTCAACTACTCTCTTCTGTACTATAGTGACATTTTTAGAATACCATCTGTTCACAGAAGGTTTGAAAGCAGTTGATATCAAAATGTTGTTGTTCTTCAAGTAATTAACCAGTACCGTGTATTCTCTTTAAGTTAATTGAATACAAATTTACAGTGTCTCACACACATTTTGTTAATTTTAGGAAACACCTTTTTTCCTCATTTACCTTCAAATTTTTACCTGCTCATTAGGAATAGTAAATTTTTAATCACTAAATTTTTTTACTTGACTGACATGAAATTTTACTTGCCTAGTAAAGTGGGCAAGTGGACAAATGCTACAGAGGAGCCTGCGCTTGAATATATTATGAAACGTAACGAGTACATGTACAACCGGTAGCATGCAAACTTTGTATTTGACACTCAAACGATTCACACGAATTACATTGATTTCCCTGGTGGTGACGGTATTTGCTTTGTATTGTTTATATTCCTCAAGTACAAGGGTATAATGTAAAATTCTAAAGGAACTAGAAAAATCAATAAATGCAATCAAGGCATCTTAATACAATAGGACGCTTGTTTGAAAGGACTGCTAAGCCTTGGTTACAATAAGACACTCTTTTCACTGATAATCTCTTCTTTCACTTCTCTATTCTTTGACCTTTGGTGACACATCTTTTCTTCATAAACTTGTAACAAATCAGGTTTCTATGTATAACTTGTGGTTTACCCTCTTGTATTGTTTGAATAGAGTTGTGTATTTTCAAGCAGGAAGCTTAGAACTCATATTGGTTGCAATTAGGCATTACTTTACAAATCTACATGTTGATGCATATTTCCAAATAACCTTTATA
>JZLH01S0621429.1:5040-18805 GCA_001188425.1 Eucidaris tribuloides | reverse complement strand
GCATGTAGTATACCGTACTATTACTACAACACTACTACTACTACTTCTACTACTAATGTTACTACTACTACTACTATTACTACTACTACTACTGCTTCTACTACTAATGTTACTACTTCTACTACTGCTACTGTTACTACTACTACTACTGCTGTTACTACTACTACTACTATACCTCTTTTGTACTACTGCTACTGTTACTACTACTACTACTGCTGTTACTACTACTACTACTATACCTCTTTTGTACATCGTACATCACATTCACAAGTCTCCAGATTGTTACGCTTAAAAATGAAAAGATACGAAAAGGGGGACATAATTAGTATTATAGACGGATTGAAAATTAATTCAGTCTGGTATCAGAGCAGAATATTGTTATTTTGCAGCATTTTTATTTTTTCTGTCAGAACAACCAAAATACATTAAAAATAAACAAATACTAGTATATAAATACAACATACAGTGAAACCTGTCTATAGTGGCCACCCAAGGGAAGCAAAAATGTGGCCTTTATAGACAGGTGGCTGCTATAGATAAGTTCTTAAACACATGATTTGTCTCCAGGGGAATTGTTTTAGTGGCCACTATAGACAGGTTGGCTGCTATAGAGAGGTGGCCGCTAAGACAGGTTTGACTGTACAACAAATGTATAAAACTGTACTTATTTCAGAACGTAACGAGGATTTTCTCAATGATAAATGCTGCTGCACTCCCTTTTATTTACATTTCTGGGTCTGCCGTTGGAGTAATTCATACGGAAGTAACTTTGTAAAATGCACTTTTCTCTAGTTTTAATTTGTCGTATTTGCTTTTACGGATTCATTTATTTCAAGTGCATCAGCAAATTGGATCCAAAGGTTTCCCTACTTGTCAGCCCCATCGTTTCCCCACTTCTGATTTGATCTGTGCCCGAATCAATTATTGAAGAGTTGAAATATGATGAACGTGGTCAAAATGATATGTTATAAGACATTTTCATTTTGTATAGGATCTGTACAAACCTCACTTGTAACTTATTTTTTTCTTGTAATGATATGTGAAAGCGAAGATTGTACGTCGTATATTATGTTGCGTGACAAAATGAAACCTTTAGCATCTTTGTTATGATAGAAAATAGTTTTGACGTTTCAAACTGCGGACTGCTGTCTGTTTACTATTATGTTTGAATACTTTCGAAATCATTAGCAATAAGTGTACCGGGTTAACTGCTGAAAATTCAGCGTTGAGAGAAATAAATTGCACAATGTATTAGACGGTAAAATACTTAACACTTTTATAAACACTTTTCTGTAACACTTTCTAAATACTTGAACACGTTTATCTGGAAATCATAAACCGTTTAGTTACAATTCTGTGTATCACTTATTTGCTATCAAAAGTTCGTGTTTATTCTGGAACACTTCTTAAACACTTGAACTAGTTTCATAAACACGTTTAAGTGCTTAGGTGTTGAAAATCGTAAACGCGTCAACGAACATTTTTGTGAACATCTTAACACTTAAGTGTTAGTGCTTAGGTGTCCATGAAAATTTTGTTGACGCGTTTATGATTTTCCACACCTGCACACTTAAACGTGTTTCTGATTTCATTTTAAACGTGTTCAAGTGTTTATGAAGTGTTCCAGAAATAAACACAAACATTTGATATCATATTGGTGATACACTTAATTTCTAAACTACACGTGTATATGATAAACCGTGTTCAAGTGTTTATAGAGTGTTACAGAAAAGTGTTCATAACAGTATTTTTTCGCTAATAGCCTTCTCTAATTATCAGTCCAGAAGAGTATCAATTCTGTGACCCTTACACTTATATCATTATTTTTTGTTACTTCTGCTATTGCTGCTACACGACTACTACGACTACTACTACGACTACTACGACTACTACTAGTTTCACTACTACTACTACTACTACTGCGACTACTACGACGACTACTACTACTACTACTACTACGACTACTACTACTACGACTACTACGACGACTACTACTACTACTACTACTATGACTACGACTACGACTACTACTACGACTACGACTACTACGACTACGACTACTACTACTACGACTACGACTACTACGACTACTACTACCTACTACTACGACTACTACTACTACTACTACTACTACTACTACTACTACTACTACTACTACTACTACTACTATTACTACTACTACTACTACTACTACTACTACTACTACTACTACTACTACTACTACTACTACTACTAGTTCCACTACTACTACTACGACGACGACGACGACTTATACTACAAAGACGAAAAAAATGAAGGTTTTTGGTCCATATAAACAAATACAGACTGTAGATAAGAACAATAATCTTCTACAATGAACTGTGACCAAAACAAAATATTATTTTTTCCAAGTCAGCTAAAATATGAAGACGTAAAACATGGTGCAAAAAGGAAAAGGTCGTTTTTTTTCAGAAAGCGAAAAAAGGGACGACGTCTTAAACGAGTGTTTTAATCGAATGAAACAAAACAGGAATTTTAACTTTTTAAATTACAAGTTCCCCAACGGAAATCCATTTGAGCTCCATTATTTGTTCAAAATAATAATTATGTCAAGAGTGTAGGTTGAAAATACAGGAACAAAGTTCGGTTCATGCTATGACCTGTATGATTTTGTTATCTGATATCGCTGAGTGGGCGGATCTTCTGGCAAATACGGACGGATATATATTTGTTTGAGATATGTTACGAGCTAGTGACGTCAGAATTATGTTAGCATAATGATATCGTTTACGAATATAGCACAATACAGATAATGTTATGCGATGAGCAGTATTGATTTGTTATCATTATATTATTATATTATCATATTGAGGTATACTTTCTTATTCAAATATTCAACTTCAAACTTCAAGTGATTATTAATCTTACCTCATATATAAAAATTTCTGTTCATTTCGACAGGTAATAGTGCTGATAAAATATGTTTGTTAAAATAATGACTTCTGCTTTGGAACACTAAAACAGTCATCTTGGCAATAATTGGTCTACAACACGCACTGCAAAAGTGTGGGTGCTAAATTTAACACCTAACGTGCTACCTAATACAGATACAATGTACACTGTAAAAATGCTAAACACTTTTATCTACACTTTTCTGTAACACTTTATAAACACTTGAACACATTTATCTGGAAATCATAAACACATTTACTTAGAAATTATGTGCTGACCTATATGATATCAAAAATTTGTGTTCATCTCCGGAACATTCCGTAAACACTTAGGCTCGTTAAAGTGTATAAGTGTTGAAAATCATAAAAGTGCCAACAAACATTTTTATGAACATCTAAACACTTAAAGTGTTTAGTCTTCACAAGAATGTTTGTTGATGCGTTTATGATGTTCAACACATAAACACTTGAATGTGTTTATAAAACGTGTTCAAGTGTGTATGAAGTGTTAAAGAAATAAACAGGAACTGTTGATATCATACAGGTGATACACAAAATTTCTAACTAAACGTGTTTATGATTTCCAGATAAACGTGTTCAATTGTTTATAAAGTGCTACAGAAAAGTGTCTATAAAAGTGCTTAGTATTTTACAGTACAGTTCAAGTGGAAAATGTCAACACCCGCGTGTTAGTCAAGCACCAAACGAATAACTAAAACGCCAAGAGTGTTACCTGTAACACCAGTGGTGTTGAAAATTTATACTTTTGGTATGTATATTGCGCAACATCATGGGTGTTAGATTTAACACCCCAGTTTTTCTAGTGTAGCCAAATCCCAAATTTCTCCACACCACATTTGATATCTAATTGGGCAATGATACGTAATTATGTTAAATTATACACCCTATAGTTAATTGCATGTCATTCAAATTTCGCACTTTTCCCCAAATTCACGAGTGAAAGAGAACTTGTTTATTGTTGTCCCTGTCGTTGTTTTTGTAAGTGAACATCATATGATAGCTCATCAGAGTGACGTGAAATGACTTTAAGACACTGCAACACGTGCAATACATCAAAAGAATCCCTTTTCTTTGTTAGGACAACTCTGGACTGGAATCGGATCTCACATAAAGTCGTAAATAGTAGGATCACCAGAGGTAGAGGTATACACACGAACATGAATGAGATGGATTTATCACTTACACTTTGACAAGATTACTATTGCGCCCTCTCTCACCCAGTGCTGTACACCTTTGAAAGGTTCTGCACCGAACTGGGTGACCAGTTTGGCGGTTTAAACGCCAAAAACCGCAAATTTGGCGTTTTTCATTTCTTTATTGAAGTGACCGCTAAAGGGCGTTTTGGCGAATTTTCGGCATTTCACAATGGAATACTTTTTTTTTTAAAGTATCATTTCAGTAAAATAAGTAGCACAAACAGTGTCTCGTGTCTTGAGGTGGCTGGTGCACATCCTCGTTTGTTCAGTGTAGCCACCTCAAATTAAGGCCAAACTGCAGACGTGTATGTCTATTTTTCTTCAAATTTGGCCGCAGAGCGACTTTTCAGCTGTTGATTTGGCCGCGAATTTGGCCGTGAAGAAAACTTTTGGCCGCGAAACATTTTTGGGGGGCCGCGAAAATATATATCTCTGCACCGCCGGTGAAAAAATCGTTCCCAGGGCCCTGCTCAACAGGCGGCACAGGGTCTAAAAGCAGCTAGCGACGCGCATGTACTTAATTCACATGCAAAATGTAGTTGCGCGTAACCCGGCAGAGTGTTTAAAAGGTGTCATAAATTGATTACAACGTCATTTCTAACCATATCCAGGGTACATGCTACCCATAAAATGTATCAAATGCAATTTGACAAGTAATGTGGCGTTTCGAGAGCCAGAAAAATGGCACCGAATTATCCAGATCCAGACCGCGCTAAAATTGTGAATGCAGCTTTTTTGCCTGCCAAAAAAAATAAAAAAAATCCCTAGTCAAACATCATCCGACAGGGGTGGGGGGGGGCAGGAGCCGACGACGACAAAAAGCATTTTTGCCTGCCCCCCAAAAAATTCTAGGCCTACCCGTCCAAATTAAGAACAATAAAAACAGCAATCCCGTTATTTTCATACTTGAAACATAAGGCGCGCCCCCTCTGCCCCACCCCTCCGCCCCTGTGGCGCCAACCCTGGTTCATTCCAAATAGCCGTACGGAATCACTTCGTTAGGAATTTTGTACATATTCGGATTTTTGCAATTCTTTCCTGGTACGTTTCGTCATTATAGTGTGAAGGCCCCTACCACGATTCATTCAAAAATTCGTGAGGGTGGTGCAGTAACCATGGAATTTAGGGCTGCATATGATAGTATCCCTAAGAATATGGGACTATTTTGGTTATAGGACTTTATACACCTAGATCCCTCGATATTTCGGATTTTCAGTAACTGACTGTCCCACGGCCCCCTCCCTCTCTGAGTTTCATTTACTAGATTTGTCCCTTAGTAAAAAAAAGAAAAAGAAAAAAAGAGTTCTTATTCCAAATAATAATAAATAATCTCAGGACACCAAATGAAGCGTTCTATTATATATATATAAAAAAATCATTCCCAGGTCCCTGTGCGCGTTCTGAAATGCATTCACCGTTGAGTGGTTCTATACCTTTGCTTTAGGACTCATATCAAAGGTAAATAGCATGATTGGAAGTAGTCCTCAACTTGGGATAAAACTGTTCTAGAATCAAGTAAACTATGCAAGGATTTTGAAAATTTTGTGGTCAAACGTTGACTCATTCTAAACGAACTCGTATACCATCAATATCTGTTGTGACTGGCTGATCTGTTGTGTAACTTTCTATGGGATCCATTTATATCGGGGCCTGAGAGAAATGTAATACTGGGATGTTCATGCTTGATCTCCTTAAGAAACAAATAAAAGACACATCCTTCCAACTGGAAAATCCACTCCAGCTGGTGTATAGTTTGTGTATGTTTCAACTCATTTTGTTCTTGAGGCATTTTCAAGTGTTCCCAATCATGTCCAGATAGACAGATACAGACACATACGGAAACACAGACAAACAGACACCCACACCCACCCCCACATCTTACCCCCACACACAGACAAACAGACACCCACACCCACCCCCACACCATACCCCCACACACAGACAGACACCCACACCCCACCCACCCACCCATCCCCCCCCCACCACACACACCAAACACATCCACACACACCGAGGTTTGCAACCGTATACGGGTAAACAGTCACCGATTATAAATTTCTATGTACAACTCATTTTATTAAAAAATATTATCTTACAAACAGTATCTACATGCAGTAAAATATATACAAACATACATATTATTTCAGATAGTTCATTACTTGCATCGCTTTTTATCATAAGTGTTCTTAGGTCTTTGCTTTAATAAAGCTACATGTATATGTATCTACAGTACTAATTTGTGTTCCAGACATTTTTAGTTGACTCGCCACAATAATTTCTCCATAATTTGGATGGGGGAAAGACGTATATTTGTCACAAAGTATAGGGGGTGACATATTCTTTTCAGATAAGAACTAATAGGAAAATGAGATTTCAGCCCATATAATTGTTTATTAAAGAATAACATTCCTCCACTATTTTCATTCATGATAATAGTTCATTTTGCATGGTTCCGCGTGGTGTGCTGAAGACAAATTATATACACCCCAAGTTGTGTATATACACAAATCAATCGATTTTACTCATGGTTATAAAATTATACAAACATGTCAATACGAGATAGCATACGTGTTTGCATACACTCTCACTCAGAGATTCTTGATGATTTGGTGGTTGTGAAATTATTCGTCATGACACAATGATTATAGGCCCTATGAGTGATTTCTTCCGATTGTAACAAGAAAGTCGCATGGCCTATTTGAATACGAAAAAAAAGTTTGGTCGAATCTAAATCATCATTGTCCGCTCGGTGTTATTCCAACATATAGATTAAACCCGGCAAAATACAATGTAATACTGAACGAACAATTTCTTTATACCTAATCCCTATTACAAGTATACGTTATTCTTGGTGTGAGCTACAAATATTATGACAACATTTGATCTATCAAGAAAGCAGCCTTTACTGCATACAATCGTTAATGTATTGCGGACATAACGCGTACGCCAGGGGTCCTGGCAAAAGGGGCTTTACGGTGTTAAACACCCCCCTTTAGCCAAAAAGAGGGGTTTTTCGATAAATTTTGATATTTTTCTTTTCAACCCTACCCCCCGCCCCCCCCCCCCCGAGCACTTTTCGGCCTTGGCTGGCCGCGAAAATTTGCTGACCGTCGATTGAATAAAAAAAAAAATCACTTTGTCGGCGCCTGGCTGACCGGGAAAATTTGACCTCGGATTTGAATGAAAAATGTTTCTCTTTTCGGCGGACTGTACCCGGAAACATTTTAACCTAACGATGTCGCCGCGGAATAAACACCCCCTTTGCAAAACTCCTGCGTACGCCTATGATCGCATAGAGTTAGATACTTTACATAAATATCCAAGTCTATGATTGTGGGTGATTACAATTTTTGTCAAAAACCACGTCTTTCAAAATTTCAAGTAATTGGGATTACGGGTCTGGAGTGAGTATAATTTCCCTGAGGTTATGGCAAGATCACGATAATGTTGGTATTTTCCCATTCTTCTGTTTTCCGATTCACAGCAAAAAGTTGGTAGTTGGTAGAGATGCGCCGGTGAGCATATCAGCGTCGATGACCATCAGAATGGTGCAGTCCAACTTTTGACAGTGAAATGATACACGGAAGTCAGAATTCAGGTTTTCATCTTTACCGCCTATATGCTGAAATGAGAAAAAAAATAACAGAACGAATAAGCATGCCTTGTTACCATATTCACGGAAAAAAAATACTAAATAGATTGTTGCAGAATAAATTTGCTGTTCATCTCTTATTTATCATTAATTTGATAATACAGAGATGAGTAGCAAATTTATTCTGCAACTTAAATTCTCTCTGCAAACCTTTCATTCATTAATACAATTCGTTCCTACTGGGGGCTTATTAAATAGTAATGAGCTCAGACGTAAGGAATGCTTCTCGGGTATTTGTAACCAAGTAAACCGTGGCATTGCCGTCACCCAGCATAGCCTGGTGGTTGTGCAGCTGTGCATCAAGCATATGATCTTATTTATCATTAATTTGATAATACAGAGATGAACAGCAAATTTATTCTGCACCTTAAATTCTCTCTGCAATCCTTTCATTCATTATTACTACATAGACGTGAATTGATTGTCTTATTCTTGCTGTTGCGTCGAGTTTCAAATATAGTGTATATGCTTTGTGTAAAACACTTTGAAAACTTTCTCGCTCGCTTCGCTCGCTCGTACATTGATTGCATGCCATGAAAAAAACCCCGCAAGATTTAAAGGTATGGTATTTACTGCTTTTATAGCAAACGATCGAGAAACATTACATGAAAGGTCCAAAATGTAATCACAATAAGAGCTGCCAATATTAGGCTAGAGATGGTGTTTTTTGCATATTTTAGGTGTCCCCTTTTCAAGAAATAGCCCTTGATTTAAGGGGGAATCCCCCAAATTTGGACATTTCTTCGATCACCCCCCCCCCCCTCCATTCCTCTGACCAGATTTACGCCCATGCCTTATTCTATCACTGATAAGTTCAGGGTAACGACGTACTTTCTGCAAGATTGTCAAGTAATTATTAAAAAAAAATAGTACAACTACTATTTACTATAGCAAAATCAAAGTGATTAATATTTCTAATATAATCAAGCGCAAAAGCTACTTTCTTTTAAATACTCCCAGTGCCAAGGGAACACTTTGATAAATTTGTAAAACTTACCAGGTGGGGGCGGCATTGGCGTACCCTGTGGACCGGCGTACACCGGGGGTGTTGGAGCTGGAACATATGCCACCTGAAAAGAAAAGAACATATTACGAAGTTTAGAGTAATACTACACGGAAATAACACTCACACATTCACACACTCATACAGAAAAAAAAATCTTGAAATATACCGGCATGCCGAAATATTGTGAAGAAAGATTACGACGTTATACTTTCCTTCAATTTTATGACAAAATAAGCCCTCGTATATATAAACACATATTTTCCGAGGCTCGCTAGACATATAATACGACTTTTCACGCATGAAATCTTTTAATAACGTATTTTTTAAATCATAAATAGTACTGGCACTTCAAACAGTGTTGTTTTCTGGTTAGCAAATTGGGTTACAAAAATATTTCTGTATATAATAAGTCTTTCAAAATTTATTTTATGAAGCTATTTGTTTCACTAATACATGTATCTTGATTTTTTTTTTCAGAAACCCATTTTCAAGTCTAAATAGGAAACCACAGCAAATATGATAGTCTACTGAGACTTATATTATCCCTTAAATCACTAGATCGATGAACAGTTTTTTTTAAACTCTTTATGTACTGTGAACAGTAAGTTATTGGGAATTTCCCCTAATTTTCTATACACATACTCAAACAGAATATATTTTATCAATAAAACATATCAAAATACAGGGAAAAACACGAATTCTATAGGAAAGTGTGTTTTAAAAAAAATTGTTAACCCTTTTTGTACGTCTGATGAAAAGTACGAGATCATTAGGATTTCTTGGCGATGGAGTGGGGCATTTTAGATTAAATTAAGATTGTTTTCTTTAGTAGATAAACAAAGAAGTTAAGAGGACGTACTCCTTCGTTACGGTGACCTGACATTTTGCTCCGGCGACAGTTGCTCCGGTGACAATATCTCAAAAGGCAAAGAGTTAGGGTTAGGGTTGTCATTTGGGTTTTCACTTCAGAACAGGGTTAGGGTTAGGATAAGGGTTTTAGGGTTTGTGGTTAGGGTTAAGGTTAGGGTTAGTGTTGTACGTCGTCGAAGCAAATGACATAGAATCCTTAGTTACGGCTCTGATCCGCTCACTTCTTGAAGGTTTTTTTTCTTTTTCGGGGGAGGTGGGAATTCAATTGCCCCGTCCTACACCTGATGACGCTCATGTTTCTTTTAGATTTATCATCATTCTTACCTGAGCCACCTCCACTCTTCCTACGTGATAATGAGCGGGAACCTGGTGATGAACCGGCGGGCAGTGGACGGGGGCGCCGCAGTGATACTGCTGGTGGTGGGCTACGGTCTGGTGGGCGTCGGCCCTCTGACGTGCCTCCTCGGCCTTTCGGGCAGCACGCCTGGACATCCCCTATACGACGGGAAAAACAGAGGTAAAATATTGATTGTTTTAAGTTGGGTATAGTCAATAGTTAGATCTGTACAGTGTCACTGTGTCAGTCAAAAACGAGACAATGTAATTACATAGTGAAGACAGTGTGAACACACTGCTACCGTATACAGTATGAAGACTTGGTTCATTCTTCACAGATTTGCACTGTGATTACTTTGTGCTCATGAAGTTCACACTGTGACGACCACGTGATTTTTTTCTGGCAGGTAATGATCTTTGTGTGGATTTGGGTCATTTTTACAGAGTAACACTGTGATCACTGTGTGAACACACTGTGGTCACTGTGCGAACACACCATGATCACCTTGCGAACCTTGTGTGTGTGTGTGTGTGTGTGTGTGTGTGTGTGTGTGTGTGTGTGTGTGTGTGTGTGTGTGTGTGTGTGTGTGTGTGTGTGTGTGTGTGTGTGTGTGTGTGTGTGTGTGTGTGTGTGTGTGTGTGTGTGTGTGTGTGTGTGTGTGCGTCTGTGTGTGTGTGTGCGCGCGCGTGTGTTTTCCGGCAGGAATAGGTCATTCGTATCTTGTCACGGGTGATCATTTTTTTTAACAATCAAGTTTGTAAAACTGATCATTGTGCTTAGCAATCAGTTTTGCAAAACTCAAAATTAGTTTGTTAGAGGAAGTTTGAGGAGTTTGTACTGCATGATTAGCCAGAGCATTCATAATGAAGCAAACATATGTTTATTGTACACACTGCAAACTCAAAAATTGGCAAAAGCAATTTTGACATGTTTTTCAAAATTGATTGCTTTGCAGTCTCCTGTGGCCAAGTGTGAATGACCAACGTACCATATTGATGTAAAAGTGATTATGCTATTATTCCCAAATATCAGTTTTATATCATTTTTTTTTTTAAATTTGAGATATTTGGAATAAAAACTGGGCAAGTTGTTGTAAATTGGCAAATATGAAAATGATATCAAATAATCAAATAAATAAACAAATGGATAAAATTAATGTATGAATAAATAGATAAATAAGTAAATAAATAAATAAATAATTGAACAAATAAAAGAATAGAAGTAAAACAAAGTGCCAATCAATGAATAAATCAAACGTGAAATGCATCAAAATCAAATCTTGCACTTACTCGAAGAATAAGTGAGCTGCCAAAACCACCCGTACACCGGCGAACGACGGCTGCCGTGCGATATCCTTGCGCCCTACTCTGTGCCTTGGCTTGTTCCTGAAATAAAGATGCGAGAGTAAAATGTGTCATGTCAGAATTAATTTATCAACTAGAAAATTTTATAAAAATGATGATCATGTTATAATATTCTGAAATAATGGATGAATATATACTTTCCATCTCCATTATAGAACATCCACGAATCATGTTAACATCGCACTTTCGCTCTTCAATTATTAGAGGCCTTCATCGGTGTATGGGTATGTAAAAAAACTTAACGAATCAAATTACGAAAATATTATATTTTTTCAAATCATTATTGTTTATCCGTGACCATTTAGAGTTAGACATAAGCATTTGAATCAGCTCAACAATATCAGCTGCAGCTCAGTTAAATCATGCGCAATGCCAATATGATATGTATGTTTGTATGTATTACTTTATATCATTTCTGATTGTATTTTGTAATCGATGTATATTCATTTATTTTGTTGTTTAAATACGAAATTAAACAAATCAATAAATCAATATAAGATGCAGATAAAACTACATACTGCATATTTACGATGTTACGTAATTTGGTATGCTTTTGCCTTTTCTTTCAAATCTTACAAAAATTCCCTGTCAGTTCTTACCTCGCGAGCCTGGCGAGCCTTCCTCTCATGGTAAGCCGCGTCGTGTCCGTGGGTGACCGTCACAGAATACATGTCGTTAATTTGGTTACCTCGTCGAAAAGATGAATGAAAACAAACTCAAGAACTCGATCGATATTGAAAACATGTAGCAGTCACATCAACATGTTGATGCATTTATATATCCTATACAGCTCCAGGGACTTTAGGACCGAGCGGATATTTTTAGCTTTTCGGTAATGATACCTAGTCATGTGACAGCGCTCTCACGCCGTTTATTGGCTCCTTGATTGTGAGATTCACTCCATTGACGTCAGAGGCGATGACGTCACACCCCTTAGCAGAGCCTGGCCGTGGCGTTGAACTTCACGTGTCTGAAAAAAATAAATAAATCTTTATCAATCTCTTTCCCCTGATTGTAATATTTACGTATCTTTATTTGGTTCACGTCCAGGCTATCCCTTAACCCCTTAACAGATAGCGACGGAGCAGACCTAACCCCTCGATCGCATTGCCAGTGATTTTTGTGACCAACGATTTTGATAAATTTTGGCCAAAAGCTATAATATTTTAAACAGAAAGTTTTACGGAAATTCTTTTTGAAATGTCTACGTTTCCTATTAACTCCGCACTTGCGCCATTTGGCCATTTGGGCCATTTTTGCCCAAATTGATAAGGAAAAATGTTATGTATATCATATATAAGCAACTTTTCGTCTAGCCTATCCTACATGTTTATTTTTTAAGTACTGAACTGTACTTAGAACAAGAGCGGTGTAATTTATCAACCTCTAAATTTCGACCATTTCTGCAAAACTTTTGTCAAAACAGATTTTCTTTTTAATTAGTTTTTGTAGAAATTCATGAATTTAATCAGAAATCTTTTTAAAAAACCTATGCTTCGTATAATTTGGATTAGCCTAGTCTGCTAGTGATAGGCCTATGACCGTCTTCTTTTTTCTGTTATCATCACATGTTTTACATCTCATTTAGACTAAAAACCTTTTAAATTAAAGTTCCTGATCAAATTATCAATTCAAATATCATTTTCATTATGATCGTCGTCGTCGTTACCTTCTTTTTCTTCATTTCAATCATCATAACAGCATCAATAACAACGACAACGGCAGCGATAAAACGACGACGACGAAGACAACATCGATGACGACGACAGTAACAACAACAACAACAACAACAACAACAACAACAACAACAAAATGAAACCCAAGATTATATTCTGTATCGCACTATCACTTTTACGGGAAGTATAAACAACTATTGTCCGATATTATGTTTGGTTCTTTCAGTACCGCTGGTTACAGCATTATACTTTTTCCCCGATAGTATAGGCCTATGTTTGTTCGCTTGGAATGGTAATATACACATAGCGTACTTTGACCAATTTCACTAATGTTATGGTCATCATCATCATCATCATCATCATCATCATCATCATCATCATCATCATCATCATCATCATCATCATCTTCATCATCTGGATGACTTGCTTGATTCAGAATCACGGAATAGAATAACATACACGTAGCGTACTTTGACCGATTTCACTGATATTATGGTCATCATCATCATCATCATCATCATCATCATCATCATCATCATCATCATCATCATCTTCATCATCTGACTGACTCGCTTGATTCAGAATCACGGAATAGAATATATACACTGCGTATCATCATCATCATCATCATCATCATCATCATCATCATCATCATCATCATCATCATCATCATCATAATCACCATCATCATCATCTGGTTGACTTGCTTGATT
>JZLH01S0621425.1:0-10865 GCA_001188425.1 Eucidaris tribuloides | reverse complement strand
TTTTGAAATTTTGTTTGTTGTTTAAGGTTGTACTTTTGTGTAAGTACATATCTGGTTTATTATGTTACAATAGCAAGTTGCATGGTCAATTAGAATTGCATGTATGTGAGAAGTCAATTATTTAAAGGCAAGGTTCACCCTGACATCAAGTTGGTTTGAATAAAAGTAGAACGATGAGAGAAACATATTGATGAAAGTTTGGCGAAAATCCACCAAAGAATAACAGAGTTATGAGGTTTCAAAGTCTTAAATTTGTGACGTCACATGCGAGCACCTCCCCATATGTCATGTAATATATATTCCATAAATTGCCATTTCTTAATGGTTCATGATAATTGAATGGGTTGTTTTCATAGAGGCATGTGTCAAATAATGTTTCTGATAATATATTGAATGCACAGGTAAAATAATTTTCAGAATTCTGAGAAAACGGGACTTTTATGGAATTTAAATCACATGACATATGGGGAGCTGCTCGCATGTGACGTCACAAATTTAAAACTTTGAAACCTCATAACTCTATTATTCTTTGGTGGATTTTCGCCAAACTTTCATCAATATGTTTCTCTCACCCTTCTGCTTTTATTATAACCAACTTGATGTCAGGGTTAACCTTGCCTTTAATGAAAGTGATATGAAATACATACATGTACTTATAACTATTTATAAATATGTAGTTTCTTATTGACAGACAAACCAAGAAGATAGATTGATCCTGATTGAATTCATTTGATAGGTTTCATTCCAGAAAATATTTCATCGTTGAGAATCTCACTACTTCTAAGTTACTGTAATAAATCTACAATACCATTTTCCTGTGGAAATAAGGTACAACTGAATATTTGCAAATTAGGCATATATTTACTTTCATCAAATGAACATGTGAAATATTTAATTAAAGTTTTGCACAACACGTTATTATTTCATCTGTATTTTTTCAATGTGCAAACTACATTATTTTTGTTTGTTCTTTCCATACCAGGTGATTCTTGCATTTGGTAACTACCTGAATAGTTCCAAACGTGGTGCTGCATATGGCTTCAAGCTTCAGACATTAGACACAGTAAGTTTCAGAATGTGTTTTTGATATGCAAGCAGAGGAGATCAGTACTGAGATAATACTGCTTCAATTAGTTTTGCTGTACACTTGAAAGAATTTAAATGTCAAAGACTATATGGTTTCATTACAGCTACTACAAAACTATTTTAATTAAAGAAATTTCATTGTTTGCACTCTACTGTGATATTCAGTTAATATAGCAAGTGTGAATCTAGAGTCTACAGGGGTTATTTTATATTCACACATAAATATCTATCAACACTGTTTCTCTTTGATGTGCTTATGATTTGTTGACTATCTGACAGGCCATTTTAGATCAATCTGTGAAAAACATAAGTGAATACATGTAAAAAAGAATAAAGTATATTGCAGGAAAATAAGTGAATACTTAATGAATGTCAACAGTTAGATGTGTTTTCTGAACAGGATAACATAGTGAAATGTACAACACATACGCTCACTCCGCCTCACACCTATCACTCCGGCCCGACCGCGCGGGGGGGCTAAAAAAGGACCCCCCCCCCTCTGACAAAAAGTTGCGACACATGTCCGACCGCGCGAAATTTTTTGACCGCACATCGCTCCTCTGACTTCTACTTTCAAGTAGTGCGGCATCTTTTGAGACCAAAACTTTGCAGACGTCCGGCGAGGTAACAGTTACCGGAGTTCGACGCAATCTTTTTGCCGTCACTTGCATGTCACACCAAAGAGAATCCAGCGTATGTAAAACATAATCCCGCGGGGTGAGATTCTCCGAACTGCTAAATCTGGCGTTTATCAGCGCCAAACTCTCACTAAACTGCTAATATTGCCGGAACTATTTTTTATACTTTTACTGATGGAAATAAACTATTTTAATGGCTGTTTACTGCGAATCCGCAAAAAGGTGTCCGCCCGGGAGAATCTCATCAAAAACCCACAGATAAAGAAAACAAAAAGTCCAAAAAACAAAGAATACATAACGAAATACTCATCGGACACAATAATAAAATACCATAAAAAAAATAATTCTGATTCAGTCCCATTTTTTGACAAGCATAAATTGTTCAGAAAATGTCAAAAAGCCATATTAACCCACCCAAAATTAAGCCATTCTGTGAAGCTGCTTTTAAAGGAGTTAATAGCAAAAAACTATGATTTCACTGACATAAATAATCCCATAAATTAATATACTTAAAATAGAAGAGTAACTCTATTCCTTTCAAAAATCTACACTAACTATACAGTCTTGAGATTCACTCCGCTCTATGCACGTGCAAATTTTGCGCAGGACCCCCAAATACGCGCAGATCCGCCCGTATGCTTAGGGTGCGCAGCGCCGAAAATAACGCCCCGCCCCGCTATGCAATCTCCAAAGAGAAGCCCGCTGCTTAGGTTAAATCCACAAATGAAGAACAAATTAAATTCTCCTTTTCTTCATTTTCTGAACAGAATAACATAGTGAAATTTATAGCAAAAAAAGGTTATGCTTATAAGGTAAATGACATGATTGGGGGTAGTCCTCAACTTGGGGTAAAAACTATTCTAGAATCAAGTAAACTGTGCAGGGATTCTTCTGTGAAAATTTTGTAGTCAAGAGTTGACTCATTTTAAAGTGATAGGCTAACATTGTGGAGCTTCAATTTAAAAAAATGTCAAATTTTGATATCTGAACTACATAGTAGTGTTCATATGGACAAATAAACACCCTAGAATAAAAGAGTTTGGAAAGTTACACTGCCAATGGCAAGTTATGCATGAATAAACAATTAAAACTCGGGGCGAGTTTAAATAGCGTAGGTGTACACACAGTAAGTCTATGGGAGAAAATGGGCGGGTGAATCCGGTCAACTTACGATTTTCACTTTTTTAGAGCACTAGATAATCATTTTGAAATACAATTTTTTTCAGGGCATCATTTTTAGACCTTATCAAAGCCACGGTAGCATGGGGAATCATGTAGCTCAGATTTTCTTAACTGTGATAAATGTTAGCCAATTCCTTTAAAATAATGTCCATCAGTATGCCTTGTAACAGACAAATCTGTAGTGTAGCCTTCTATGGGGATTAAATCTATCATGCCCCTATAAAATTAAACTGCCGGCCTGTTCATACTTGATTCTCCTTAGGTAAATAAATCCTTCCAGCCAGGAGATCAACTCCAGCTGGTTTACATTTGGTTTACTTTCAACCAGTTTGGTTCTAAAGGCATTTTTATTTCTCCCAATCATGTCACTGTGCTTTAATCACAGAATATACATAATAGATTCTCCTTTTTACCTTCCTCCCTCAGCTCCTTGATACCAAATCGGCGGATCGTAAAATGACCCTCCTCCACTACATTGTAGAGACGATTCACAACAGGTTTCCTGAAGTGGCCACCTTCCATGAGGATCTCCAGTACATCGAGAAGGCATCAGCAGGTAGGACAATCTCACTGATTGAATTGAGAATACTCTGGTATTGTTGTTCTTAATTTGTCTTTCATCCAAGGGCTCAAGAACTGAATAAGCAAATAATCATTAGTAATGCAAGTTCTTGTTAAGCTACAGTTTAACAGTGACCACCATTTATAATATCTGAGCTACATAATCCTCCATTGTCAAGTAAAGTAAAGCTTAAATCATTCTTACTGGTAAAGATTCACCTAAAACTTCACCTCTCACAAAGCTCCATGTGGGGCTTAAAAGTCAGTTGTCAAAATAAGCCCTGTTAAAATTTAAATTGAATAATTTAACATGTCACACATGTGATAATGAATTTAACTTGACTAATACACTAGTCTGACTGCAAGATGTGATTTGTATATCGTCTAATAATCAAAGTGTTACAGATAGAAAGCTACACAATTGAAGCTACGGAGTCAGAAGGTGAAAGCTACACCTGGGCATCTGAATTCAGACTATCATACACACAACTTGAGTGAATGGCCCATATACAAATGATTCATTGTTTTTATTCAAAAAAAAAAACTTGATTATGTAAGGGTAACAATTTATTGTTTTCTTTATATCAAGATAAAACTTTACACTGTAATAACTGAAAGCCAACATCAAAGACTCATTTACATGTAGTTCTGCCAAATCAGGCTCTTTAGCATATCTGGTATTGGGTTCTGCACTCTGTGTATAATTTGACTGTTTCTTTGTCTCTCAGTGTGTCTAGAGAATCTGATCATTGACATCAAGAACCTGACCAACGGCATCCAGTTGTGCAAGAGGGAGTTTGCCCAGCAGAGCGACAACACGATACTAAGAGACTTCCTACTGAACAATGAGGAGAAGGTCAGGAAGTTAGAGGTCGATCTGAAGAATGCACAGGTGAGAGACGGGTTTCTAATTCAAGTTCAATTTCATTTATTACAACAATCTGATAAAAAGATGCAATACAATAATAGGGATTAAAAAAAAAATCACTCGATTACAAAACAACTGAACAATATACATGTATACGGTACAGACAATGGCAAGACAGTATTACAGAGAGTGGAGGCATATCAACATATACGCTAATTAAAAGCCTCTCCAAGGCTGATCCCAGAAGAAAAAAATACATTGAAATAGTCAGCAAATACAATACTAACACAGGAAATAGAAGAAAAAAAATAACAAGACAAGACAAAAAGGGGGGGGGGGGCTGGGAAGCTATACAATTTCCTGTTATGGTACACAAATAAGTGTTCATTGAACTAACAAATGTTTTTTACATATTTTCCAAATAGTGAAAGACTGTTGGTACATTTCAGACTAACATTCCATTGAATTAACCTATTAATTAAGAACAAGATGTCTCGGGGTGGGGTCTGTGGAGAATATGTCTTATATTTAAATCAAATCAACAACAAAACTAGCCAACAGGTTAATTGTTTGCTGGTTTGTAAACAGCTAATCTGTGTATCTTATAGCTTAGACAAATGAACGTATAAATACAAGTGTGGTGATCATAGAACTTTGTAAAACTCTTGCATAATTGTATTTATTTATATAGATCAATGTATAGCTCAGACAAACACATTTAAATTGAAAAGTAGTAAGGATACTAATGGTGATGATGAGGATGATGATAAGGATGGTGATGATAAGGATAATAATGATGATGAGGAAGAGGAGGAGGAGGAAAATGATGATGTTGAGGAGGATGATGATGATGATGATGATAATAACGATGATGAGGAAGTGGAGGAGGATTGTGTTGGTGATAATGATGATGAGGAGGAGGAGGAAGAGGAGGAGGAGAATTGAGATGGATGGTGATGGTGATGATGATGATGATGATGATGGTGGTGATGATGATGATAATAATGATGATGAGGAAGTGGAGGAGGATTGTGTTGGTGATAATGATGATGAGGAGGAGGAGGAAGAGGAGGAGGAGAATTGAGATGGATGGTGATGGTGAGAATTGAGATGGATGGTGATGGTGATGATGATGATGATGATGATGGTGATGATGCTGATGATGATGCTGATGATGATATGACGATGATGAGGAAGAGGAGGAGGATGATTGTTAAGGTGATGGTGGTGATGATGATGATATGAGGAGGAGGAGGAGGATGATTGTAATGGTGGTGGTGATGAGGATGAGGATGAGGATAATAATGATGATGATGATGATGATGATGATGATGATGATGATGATATGATAATGATGAGGAAGAGGAGGAGGAGGATTGTTAAGGTGATGGTGGTGATGATGATATGAGGAGGAGGAGGAGGATTGTAATGGTGGTGGTGATGAGGATGAGGATAATAATGATGATGATGATGATGATGATGATGATATGATAATGATGAGGATGATATGATAATGATGAGGAAGAGGAGGAGGATTGTTATGGTGATGGTGATGATGATGAGGAGGAGGAGGAGGAGGTGGAGGATTGTAATGGTGGTGATGAGGAGGAGGAGGCGGAGGATGGTGCTGTTGATGAGGAGGATTGTGATGGTGATGATGGTGATGATGATGATGTTATTGCAATGCAGTGTTATTACATCTGTTGTAAACTCATCGTCTTGTTTCATATTGTCTTATATTTCCACATTCCTACAGGATGCTTTCAATGAAGTAGTGGGTTATTTTGGTGAGAACCCCAAGCAGATGCCTCCCAGTGCCTTCTTTGCTCTCTTCCTACGGTTCTCCACAGCCTTCAAGGTGAGATAAGGAACAAAGTGTAGTATATTTGTAGAATGTCAGGCCCTTCAACTGGTCCTGCTTTTCCTACTTTATCCTACTTTTGTGTGAAGATCCTGATTTTCCAATTTTTCCCCTAAAAATCCTTATACTCCTACTTTTTAATAGTTTTTATTTAAAAAAACTTTGCGCTAGGGTAATATTTGTTTTGTGTTGAGTAGTCCTTACAGGTTGTTGCTAAGAGTACTGCAACTACCATATCACATGTTTATGAAGGAAAATTTGTTTCTGTGGATTGCTGCTTTTTTTGGTAGATTGAATCCTATTTTCTCATACTGTTGGAAAATTTTGCCCGTAATTTTTCTCCTACTTTTTCAACCAAGCAAAGTTGAAGGCCTGAAATTGCCTTGCTCTCTTGCCAAGACAAATTGGTTTTCAGACTTTTTCTTACCATTGCAAAATGAAAAATTCTTTTTCACAAAGCAGTTAAAGAAGGTTGTTCAGAACTTGTAATCGTTTAATTTTAATGGGAAATTCCTTTTGTGTACATAAATACATATGGTGAATGCATCTTTTGTATAATGAGCTCCCAAGTAACACGAAAACTGAAAACACTGTTGAAATATCCAAGTCTATTCTAAAGACTCATCTTCTAAAACTGAAGTCTTGGAAACATTCTATCTATAGTATAGTACCTCCTGATTTTAGTACAGTATCTATGTTTATCACCTTTTTCTGTTGTTTTGTATCTTATGTACATGTTCATGTGTAACTTATTCACCCATCATATACAGGTACATGTATGAATGATGCAACCAGCCATACCCCGGGTACACGTCGTACCCCGGGGTACAACGCGTGGCACGCCTCATTGTGTTAAAAAAATATTTTTCTCTACAGTTATGGATCGCTGAAATCATGGTAATGATGACAGAGCTGTCGAAGTGCCAAACAAAAAGGCATAAACTTACGAAAAACGGGGATAAAAAATGAAGCTAAATATGTGGTTATTTTCACCCTTATTACATAACTTCTTTAATAATTTGTAACGGCCAGGGTGACAGTGCTGGAAAAATAAAATAAATAATTCAACAAAAATGGCGGATTCTACTTGTACCTACCCGGGGTACCAAATACTGCATCATATATCCATTATGACTTTGTATTGTGTGTATGGATATTCTTAACATTGTTTTCTTGTGTGTGTATTGCAGAAAGCAGAATTTGAGAATGAGCAAAGGAAAAAGATACAGGTAAGGCCCAACATGGATTAATTTGTTTTTAAATGTGTTTTATGTAATGTGAACTGTGAAAAATGAAAAATCAGATCTGTAGGTTTCTTGCATTTGGTTTAAACCTGAACCCAGAACAGTAATTTGGAAAACAAAAATAATTTAATGAATTAACCAACCCAAATTTGAATATATCAATCAATCAGTCAATCAATTAATCAGTCAATCAATCAATCAATCAAGCTAGCAAGCAATCAAGCTAGCATGCTAGCAAGCAAGCAAGAAAGAAAGCAAGCAATGAAGCAAGCAAGCAAGTAAGCTGTCTATCAATTGATCAAGCAAGCAAGCAAGCAAACAAGCTAGCCAATATGAAAGGTGTGTTGTTGAGACAGAGTGGATAAAGAGTACCCTCTTGACTGTTTCCTCTCCCCCCCCCCTCTCATGGAGGGGGGGGGAATTGTTCGCCAAAATGCAATGTATAGACAGCCATGATTTTATGAGAAATTACTGCAGTCAGTGACTTTGTGGCCTGCACAATGTGCCATCAATATTAATCCTTTGCACCCGAATGTTGCATGTGTGCACAATTGTAAGATTAAATTCAACAATCGTAATATCAGGAGACACTGAAATATACCTAGTGTGCTACAAACACATCCACAAAAAAATTACCATTTTCAATATCACAATAAGGAAAGCAAAATTCTAAGAAAACATGAACAGAACAATGTCATTAATATCCCTTCAGAATAAATTCAGCATGTAAAGAGTTAATGGCTGGTTGCTCACGAACTGTATGGAGTATGTTATGAATGTTACTTGGACAATGAGTCCTAAGCAGGAAAATTACATAATTGGAGGGCCAGGGATATTTCCGAGGGAGTGGAGGCAGTGCACATGTGAGCAGGCATGATATGGTCTGATGATCAGGGATGGTAAAGTCGAGACACGAGCGCCAAAATGTGCTTATCCAAGACTACACACATCAACTGTACCTTTTACAATATTTAGCATTATTTCATTTTATACGATGATTTTGCTTCTCCTTTGTTATGTTGTAACCTTCAATTTACAGCAAGCACAAAAGGACACAGCAGCCAACATAGCAGCTGCCCAGAAATCAAGGAAAGACAAACAGAAGAAGAATGAACAGGTAAACCTTACCCTGAGGAAAAGAAGGTTAACATTTATATTGAATTTCTCTTTAGTGCCAACATTTTGGATCATTTTTAGCAAGATTTGAATCAAACAGATGATGTGATATTATTCTTGCCAAAACTTAATTGCACAAGTTGTGTAATAAAACATAATCTTGAATAATAAATAAAAAGGAACATGGGTGTGAGACTTGGAAAATGAATGAAGTAAACAATAGAAGTATGCAAATGTTTCAGAGGAAATATAACCCAGTCAAGGAATATTTGATTTCAATATAACACACATTCCCCAGGCTGAGATATCTTGGTCTTTGTCTGCAATGGGTTAAAGATAAAATCGCCATATATATCATATCTAATGATAAAATACTCAGAAAAAATACTAAGAAAAAAAATCAGAAAGTGAAGGTAGATTGGACATGTATCAAGAATGAATGCTAATGATAATTGTGTTACAGCAGTGACACAGAGATTTGAAGGATGAGAAAAAAGTGTGAGGTCCAAGGAGGACTGTGAAGAAAAAAGGAATTTATTTGGTTGGAGATTCTGTAACCAAGCCAGGAATATCACAGGAAATAATAGTGAGCTGTGAAGAATATGTTGTAGTCATAAGGGAATGGCAAGATTGGAAATAGTCTTCAAGTTAGGTCACAATGCTCACAGTATAAAGTAAACTGTTTAATTTCTGCTATGAAAAGTTTGTAGTCCTACATTTCCTCTTTGTTGTTCGATTTATTATCGAAAAAGGTTGTGACATTGAAATTTGTTGTGAAGCTTTCTATTAAATCAATTTCTATCAGGCCCAGAGATTAATTCAGAACTGGTCAATCAATGTTTTTTTGTTTTTGTGTTTGCTTCTCAAGTAAATAGATTCAAGACAAATTCTTCCAGCAAAAGTAAACACTCTAGTCCCTCAGTATATATATGTTGGTACATGTATATGTTTCAAGCAGCGTAGGAAACACCCCAGGGTGACTGGCGATTTTGCCCTTGGCAGAGTCCAAATCGTCCCTCAAAATCCTCAAAAAACAATTCTTTGGGGCGACCATTTTCTTCAGAGTCGCCCTCATCTATTACTACTAAAAGTTTAGGAAAATTCACACCCGTTTTTATCAAACATATTATTGAAAAAATTGTTGAAAAACTGTTCAAGTTTCTTTAAATTATCGCTAAAAATCCACTTTTGCGTGCTTGTTCATGTATGTTACAGCCCCCTAAATTCAAGAATAGCCCCAAGGATTATTTAGAAATCACCCTTAAAAAATAAGTATTAATTCCTACCCTGGTTTCAAGTTATTCGGTTCTTGCGGCATTATTGACTTCTCCCAGTCATGTCACTGCACTTTATGATCCACATGCCCTGAAGTAAGAAAAGAGAAGTCAAAAATAAAAGAAACTGAAACAATCCTGGTACTTTGTTTTATCCATACAGGCTGCCATTGTTGCTGAGCTTGAATCGAGGTACAGAAATAAGGAGAAGGGGCCGAAAGAGGTGTCAGACGGGGCCATCGAAAATATCATTTCAGGTAAGCTGTGGAGATTTTGGATGTAATATTAACAGTGAACAAATTGTGATATGTGTGGATCAGTGTGTAAAGCCAATAATTTTTTTATATCTTCGGTTCAGTGGTGTTATGCTGTGCTAATTGGAAAGGATAAATAATGTCATTTCTGATTAAATATGCAAATTAACCTGGGTATAACTTGTATGTAATATGTATATGGGCAATGTAAATTTGGAAGGATTACTGATATAAATTATAATATTAATATTGAATTTAACTTGGAGAAGATCTTAACTACTTCCTATTCAAACTCTTGGGTATTTATGTAGGGCAAAATGAGGAATATGCCTACTCACATTAATTTGTCTACTTTAATTGTAGCCTATATATTTCATTTCTAATTTCTGCTAACATTCAGACTATGAAAAAAAATGATAATCATTTTCCTCCTTTAAGAATTTTCAGCAGGTCTGAAGACATAGTGAATAAAATCACGAAGTAATTTCTACCCTAGAAATTATTGAGTGAATGTGATATGTTTCTTTACATTGACATGAAACAATGACAGCAAGATAATGATTACCATATCAATGGCAAATGTAAAAAATGAACTGAATAGATTCTGCCCTTTTTGGTAAATCTCAAATACTGCATATCTCATATTCTGAATATATTACTAATACTAAAAATTTCTAAGAATAAGATCTATTGATCTATTACAGTTTAACTTTATATAACTAACTGAAATTTCTAAGAATAAGATCTATTCATCTTTTACAATTTAACTTCATATAAATGA